>ONZH01004424.1:0-48664 GCA_900303285.1 Rhinella marina | reverse complement strand
TGCTGGCCTGCCCTGCGCTAGCGTGCTGTCAGAGTGGGTATTCAGTGCAGCTGGTGGCGTCATCACCGATAAGCGTACACGCCTGTCAACTGACAGCGCTGACAGGTTGACGCTTATTAAAATGAACAAAGCCTGGATTTCACCGGAATTCAAATCTCCTCTGGGGGAAAGCAGCTAAAGATTAACATTACTTATGTATCCGATTCCTCTTCTCTACTCCTCCTACTCCACCTCCTCCTCCATATCGTCTTTGCCTAACGCTGACCAAAAAAACGCCATTTTTCAGAGGTCAAACTGGCACTCTTTTACCACAATTTTTCAGGAGAGCCCCCTACAGGCCCTCTCTTCAAACAATTTTTCCAGAGGTCCACCTACAGGCCCTCTCTCCAAACAATTTTTCCGGAGGTCCACCTACAGGCCCTCTCTCCAAACAATTTTTCCGGAGGTCCAACTACAGGCCCTCTCTCCAGTTCCAGTTTCCAGTTTTATTTGCGCAAACTGCGTAAATTTTATTTTCGGGATAGGTGTGAAAAATAATATTACCTGCGTATCTATATTGCCCAACGTTGGATACGGTAGCAACAAGAAGACCAAACACATGCTGCCCACAGGGTTCCGCAAATTCCTGGTCCACAATGTCAAGGAGCTCGAGGTTCTGTTGATGAGCAACAAGTCCTTCTATGCAGAAATCGCCCACAACGTCTCCATCTAAGAACCTAAAGACCATTGTGGAGAGAGCGGCATAGCTCGCCGTCAAAGTGACGAACCCCAACGCCAGACTGCGCAGAGAAGATAACGAATAAATATCTCTGTGGTTATTTGTGCTAAATAAAAGTTAAATAAACACAAAAAAAAAATTGATCTGTTCCTGTGCCTGATCCACCCAAGTTGAATCTGTCCCATCATGAGAAAGTCCCCCCAAGGAGTCCCCACTGTAACTTGCTTCCCATACAACTACCTCACCCCCCGACACCTGTGTCTCGCCATTGTCCACCACCTCCTCAGACAGCACTGGTAAATCCCCACTGTCAGCACACGGAGACTGCAAAAGGTCTTGCGAATTGGGGCATAGAATGTTCTGGGCTAGCACATCAGAGAAGGGGTGACTATGGGGTTCCAGGGAGTACGTGACACCATGCAATCTCCATCTAAAAAGTCATGCCACACTTGATCGAGCTCATAATTGACAATTGTACCGGTTGATGCTAAATTTTTAAGTTGGGGTCCTGCGTCGTCATTCTAACTACATCCGGCTGTTGTCACCACCACACACGCTAGCCCAGGGGGCACTCCTCTGGCTCTTCCAGCTCAACCTCCTTCCCCCCAGCCTGCCCCCCCCCACCTACAGGCCCTCTCTCCAAACAATTTACGTCTTTTTCCTATCTTTCTCTTTCCAAACTATTTTTCCGGATAGCTGCCATATACGGTATTAAACTCAGTAGTATACATAGAACACATACCACACTTGATCTATACCAGGGGTGCACAACCTGCTGCCCGGGGGCCACATGCGGCCCTTGATACCATTCTGTGTGGCCCCATCCATCTGGTAACAGACATGTATGTCCATGTTTTGTGGCTGCTCACATGCATTTTTCATGTATTTCTCCCATTAGATGGGACTCCTGGAACTGTAACTAGACATTAATGGCATACACTGTGTGTTCAGTCTGTCATAAATACAGTATTTCAGTTGGTAATACACCTTTAAATATTATTTTCGGCCCTTGACGTTGGTTCAGTCGGACAATGTGGCCCCCACCCAGAAAACGTTGTGCTCCCCTGATCTATACTGAATGTCACTTTTAAAAATACGTCATTTTCCTCTCTTTCTCTCATTTGTCTGGGTTGCAATTAAGCAGACCATGTCTGCCTAATCTAATAGTTTCCGTATAATTGCTCCATACTGCACGTCTTTTTCCTCTCTTTCTCTCCAAACTATTTTTCCAGATAGGTGCCGTATACGGTATTAAACTCAGAAGAATACATACCGTACCGGTTGATGCTACAGTTTTGATGCTACACACCGGTTGATGCTACACACGCTAGCCCAGGGGGCACTCCTCTGGCTCTTCCAGCTCAACCTCCTTCCCCCCAGCCTGCCCCCCACCTACAGGCCCTCTCTCCAAACAATTTACCCGGATAGGGGACGTATTAGATATTGTACTGATGTTTTTTTGGTTCTTCTTTTAATTGCCTCCTGACCTGTGATAGGCAGAGCATGGACACATCCCCTTAGCTGCAGTAGGAAAGACACTCCCCTGGCCAGAGCAAGCTCTTTTTCCTTTTCCGTGGTCGAAAAATCCATGAAATATATGGTCCCAAGATAGGGGACGTATACGATTTTAAACTGAGAAGAATCGATACCACACATGCCCCACTAGGAGAATTTGGGGTAATTGTGGGATTAGGCAGCCTCAGAGGCATCCATGCATGCTGCCCCTGCTGTTTCCTGTCCATTTCCGTGGAGTTTCCATCATTTTCTGAGGTTTCCAGGTTTTCACCCAGCCTTCCTTAGGCAGAGCCTTGGTCCCCTGCAAAAATGCTCGAGTCTCCCATTGACTTCAATGGGGTTCGTTATTCGAAACGAGCACCCGAGCATCGGGAAAAGTTTGACTCGAATAACGAGCTCCCGAGCATTTTAGTGCTCGCTCATCTCTAGTAGTCACCTGAAATGGTATTCCAACAGTCTTGAAGGAGTTCCCAGAGATGCTTAGCACTTGTTGGCCCTTTTGCCTTCACTCTGCGGTCCAGCTCACCCCAAACCATCTCGATTGGGTTCAGGTCTGGTGACTGTAGAGGTCAGGTCATCTGGCGTAGCACCCCATCACTCTCCTTCTTGGTCAAATAGCCCTTACACAGCATGTTTTTGGGATTTTTGTCCTGTTGATAAATAAATAATTGATGGTCCAAATAAACGCGAACCGGATGGAATAGCATGCCGCTGCAAGATGCTGTGGTAGCCATGCTGGTTCAGAATGCCTTAAATTTTGAATAAATCCCCAACAGTGTCACCAGCAAAGCACCCCCACACCATCACACCTCCTCTATGCTTCACGGTGGGAACCAGGCATGTAGAGTCCATCCGTTCACCTTTTCTGCGTCGCACAAAGACACGGTGGTTGGAACCAAAGATCTCAAATTTGGACTCATCAGACCAAAGCACAGATTTCCACTGGTCTAATGTCCATTCCTTGTGTTCTTTAGCCCAAACAAGTCTCTTCTGCTTGTTGCCTGTCCTTAGCAGTGATTTCCTAGCAGCTATTTTACCATGAAGGCCTGCTGCACACAGTCTCCTCTTAACAGTTGTTGTAGAGATGTCTCTGCTGCTAGAACTCTGTGTGGCATTGACCTGGTCTCTAATCTGAGCTGCTGTTAACCTGCCATTTCAGAGGCTGGTGACTCGGATGAACTTATCCTCCGCAGCAGAGGTGACTCTTGGTCTTCCTTTCATGGGGCGGTCCTCATGTGAGCCAGTTTCTTTGTAGCGCTTGATGGTTTTTGCGACTGCACTTGGGGACACTTTCAAACTTTTCCCAATTTTTCGGACTGACTGACCTTCATTTCTTAAAGTAATGATGGCCACTCGTTTTTCTTTACTTAGCTGCTTTTTTCTTGCCATAATATAAATTCTAACAGTCTATTCAGTAGGACTATCAGCTGTGTATCCACCTGACTTCTGCCCAACACAACTCATGGTCCCAACCCCATTTATAAGGCAAGAAATCCCACTTATTAAACCTGACAGGGCACACCTATGAAGTGAAAACCATATCAGGTGACTACCTCTTGAAGCTCATCAAAAGAATGCCAAGAGTGTGCAAAGCAGTAATCAAAGCAAAAGGTGGCTACTTTGAAGAACCTAGAATATAAGACATATTTTCAGTTGTTTCACAATTTTTTGTTAAGTATATAATTCCACATGTGTTAATTCATAGTTTTGATGCCTTCAGTATGAATCTACAATTTTCATAGTCATGAAAATACAGAAAACTCTTTGAATGAGAAGGTATGTCCAAACCTTTTGGTCTGTACTGTATAATTCCACATGTGTACTTTGCCGTGTCCTTGCATGCTGCCGCAAGTTGAATCTCATCCATTTAACTGAGACCACGGTAGCAGGGCCCTCCTAGTGCTAGCGGGAGACCGTCGGGCTACATTGCAGAGACCATAGCTACTATCAGCCTCCGGACCACTGTCTTGGAGGAACCCTACTGCACCCATGTGAGTTACCTTGCTCATTTTTGTATAACGCCATAGCGGTGAAGATCCTCACTATATACAAGGGGACTGCAGCTTTTCAATTGTTGGCACAGTCTACCCTCTGACTGGGATAGCCCCTCGCCTCCACCCCACTTGATAGTCCTTTGCTATATATCCAGATGCCTATCATTATGATGTCTAACAAATACTGATGCATTCCGCTCCATCTGTGGCATGATGTTTTTTGGTGGTGATTTTTTTCTTTTTTTCCTTCTCTTGCTTCAGCTCATTTTTCCATCTGATTTATGAACTGATTATTTCTCTGTTATAAGCATCCGAACAAGGCATGCCTGCAAGGTCACAAAAAAAAAAAAATGCAGGGCTTCTCTTCATCCTGCCAAACTCTTCCGGAGCTCTTTCGTACCCCACAACCATCAAACGTGGAGTGACCGGACTCACCAACTGCCAGTACGAGTTCACTATTACCCTCTGAACCCGAGCCCGCTGTAGAGTCTCCGGCCCCGGTCTTCGACCCTACTGAGCTTTATAACAATATCAGATCACCTTTTACTACAGAACTGTCAAAGGCAGTTGCAGACTTCACTAAGCAAATCCAGAACCTGTGCACCAGGGTATCTGACCTGGAGGAGAAAATGGGTGAAATATCAGATGCTATCGAGGTTGATAGCTCTTGTTTAGATGGACACGCACAGAGACTGGAGGCGTTGGAATATAAATTAGAAGACCTGGAAAACCATAACTGCAGAGCCAACATTAGAATCAGGGGTATGCCTGAAACTATCACTGCGCCAACCAACTGTTCTCAATCTTTTCCAAGCCTTATTGCCCCAGGTGGACTCTAACATGTTCAGAATGGATCGGGTTCACAAAGCTCTGGAATGCCCAAGAAATCCTAACGTTCCTCGAGACATTATACTCAAGTTGTATTACCCTGAAATGCGTGAACAACTTCTGCAAGCAGCACGCAATTTACAAGCTCTCCCGGGGGTTGATTCCTCAGTACAACTATTTGCTGATTTAGCTCCGATTACGTTGGAAAAAAGAAGATCGACGAGACCAGTCACTATGGCCCTTCAGAGAGCCCAAATCCGCTATAAATGGGGCTTCCCTTTTCATGTTGCCTGCAAGTTTGGTGACCGTGACTATGCGATTAAAGACCTGTCGGAGGGCTGCAACAAGAGGGCATCCTGTTTGACCGCCCTACTGCTCCTGCTCCTCTGCCACGACGACCAAGGCACCCTCGTCGATCTCTTCCTCCTGCCCTGCCAGAACCCCCTAGGCGCTCTCAGGATCCACCTTGACTTCATAGCCGCTCTGGTAGATCGTCTGTGAAGTTTCACCTCCCTTTGGAATGGAAGGTCAAAACCGTATGTCTGCACTGACTGACTGCTTAGGTTACTTTATTCTAGATTTGTGCCAATTGGAGTTTACCTAATCTCTTTGATTGTTTTTTTTACTGTTCTTTGGGCATGCTGGTGCCTCCCACTGCCGCAGGCTACGACTGAGGTTTGCGATAGGCGAGTCATGTATGCCCGATTCAATGTCATCCACTGGGGTAAGGGGGCACGCCGTACAGCAGTTGCTTTCAACACATATGATTCTTCTCAGTTTTTACATACTTGATTGTTGGAGTAACCCCCGTGTCCTATGGTGTGAGATTATTATTATGCTTTAATGTTTTTTCTAATAATATTTAGTTGTGATGATGTCTCCCCGTGCCACGAGCTGTGATTGCTGGTCGTGATAGGCGACCATACTACGCCCGGCTCGCTTTGCTGGTTGGGGCGGGGGGACACACCATACCACTTATATTGGTTTGACTTTTTTACCTTTTCTTATATGCATTCCTGAGGGTCGCATTAGTTGCACTGCCAACCCTGTGGGCAGCGATAAACTTGTGGGTTGGAGGCGGATGTTGGGGCCCATTTGGAAGCAGATCTCTGTCCTGACAAGGCCAATCTTGCTTAATTGGTTGTTTTTTGCAACTCTATGGATGGGGTACTTCGTCGTTCGCCTCTTTCCCAGTTCTAGAATCCTCTGCCTTGTTCCTATATTTCCTCCTCTTTTCTCTCTCCTTCTTTCTTTCTCTCTGCCTCATTTCTAGGCTCACCTTCTTCTAATGAGCAATTTTATGAGCTGATTGACGTGAAGCAAGAGCTCCATGTACCCCCCACCCCTTGTGCGTTTCAGGACACGATGCCGACACATTTGGCTCGCACGTGGTCCCTGACTGTTTCTGTTCAATTAGTTCTACTGAGTTTGTCTATCCGAGTTGCTGACTCTTCTATTGTACTGATGCCATATGGTTCTTGTTGGACTCTCCCGGTCTTCCCTCTTGCCTGTCAACCCCTCTTCTCTTTCTCACTGTGCCCTGTACATGATTACCCGTCACCGGGTTTAAGCTTTTTTTTTTTTTTTTTTTTACTAGTTATGTGTAAAATCATATCCCATAATGTCAGGGGGTTTAACTCTCTTCAAAAGAGATGCAAAGCCTTCCTTCAGTATGACCGGCTCAAGCCTGATATAATTTTATACAAGAATCACATTTTACTCCGACTTCATGTCCCAGGTATTTTTATAACCGGTATACTCTATTAACACACGAGCCATTCCCCTCCAAAAGTAGAGGTGTAGCTTTTTTTATTAAAAACTCCCTACCTCTCCAGATTAAGTCTACTATTATAGACTCTGAGGGAAGATATATTATAGTGGTGGGTTCATTGTATAATACCCCTTTATGTTTAATTAACTCTTATGCTCCCAACAGTCAGCCTGCCCCTTTCTTTCGCACCTTGGGAAGATTACTGGAACAACACTATCCTTCATCAATTATCTGGTGCGGAGATTTTAATATGACATTTAATGCTCGACTGGACAGATCTTCCCCTGTGGAAGATAAATTGTCCTCCAAATCCAAGAATTCTATACGGAAGGTTATGCAGGAATTGGACATAGCTGACTGTTGGAGAGAATATAACAGACCTCTACGGGGATATACCTATTTCTCCCCTGTATATCATCATTACACTAGGATTGACTGGATTCTAGCTTCCACACGGCTCCTCCCGCACCTTTTGTATGCGAGGCACATCCCTTGTGCCTGGTCGGATCATGACCTGGTATTGGCAGAATTCAATCTGGACTCCCCATCTAGATGCCCCTTTACCTGGAGACTGAATGAATCACTCCTTACTGATCCTTCTATTGTGGATCGTATAGCTACAGCTCTTAGAGACTATTTTGTTGTTAATGTCTCCTCAGACACCACACCTGCGATCAACTGGGCTGCGCATAAAGCAGTCATTAGAGGGGTCGTCGTGGCTGAGGCGTCTAGATTGAAGAAAGAACTCTCTAAGGTTCAATCTGATTTAGAATCCAAGCTGTTTAGTCTGGAACTAGCTAACCAGAGATAACCCTCCCTTTACCTCACCAAAGCCATTAAAGATACAAACCTCCAGCTTGATGCAGCCTTTTCAGCCTTATACTTCAAGAAATTTAAGGATATTTTAACGCCCTACCTCAAGAGCTTGTGTAATTATATCCTTCATGGAGGTAAATTACCTTCTGATATGCTTACTGCATTGATTACAGTCATCCCTAAGCCCAATAAAGATCCTCTATGTCCCACGAGTTATCACCCCATCTCCCTCCTTAATGTGGACCTTAAGCTTTTCACCTCTATCTTAGCTTAAAGAGGACCTTTCACCACTCCTGACATGCCTGTTTTAATAGCTTCATGCAATCCCCATGTAATAACAATTCTGGAACATCTATTCTTATCTCTGTATGTTCCTTTATTATTTGCAATAGAAGTTATGAATGAATTGCTATTTGTCTTCAGTAAGGGAACAGAAGGGAGGTAACAAGTTGGGGGTGTGTATCTGCACAGTCTGAACATGGCAGCACTGATTGGCTAGAGTCAGACTGTGCAGGTACACACCCCCAACTTGTTACCTCCCCTCTGTTCCTTTACTAAAGGCAAATAGCCTTTATTATAATAATTCATTCATAACTTCTATTGCAAATAATAAAGGAATGGTACAACATACAGACATAAAAATAGATGTTCCAGAATTGTTATTACATGGGGAATGCATGAAGCTATTAAAACAGGCATGTCAGGAGTGGTGAAAGGTCCTCTTTAACATCTTAACCATTACCTTCCTACCCTGATAAATTATGACCAGGTGGGATTTATCCTAGGTAGACAGGCACCGGATAATGTCAGGAAGGTCTGTAATATTATCCAATGGGCTAATACGAAATCCCGAACTTTTTCCTTGTTAGCCTTAGATATTGAAAAGGCTTTTGATAGCCTCTCTTGGTCTTACCTCTACCAGGTCATGTCTTCTATGGGTATATCAGGAGCTTTCTTACGCACTATACAGGCTCTTTATACGACCCCCACAGCCTTTCTTAAATTGCCCACCGATAATCCCATCCCTATCCACATCAGTCGAGGTACTCGTCAAGGTTGTCCCCTCTCTCCTGCCCTATTCGCCTTAGCTATTAAACCGTTGGCTATAATGATTCGCACCAATCCAAACATAGCAGGGGTTAAGATTGGTACTCGCGAGTATAAAGTGAGCCTTTTTGCTGACGATATGCTTCTCACTATCACGCGCCCCCTTACTACATTACCTAACTTAATGAAATGTTTGAGTACATTTGGTCGCTTTTCTGGCCTTCGGATCAACGCTAAAAAATCAGAAATTCTACATTTGAACATACCACAGCACGTTAGGGATTTAATCTCCCTTAATTTTGGATTTACAAATAGGGACCACCCTTGACTCCATTTTTAAATCAAATTACGCTCGTCTCATCCCTACACTCCTTCAAGATCTAATACACTGGAACTACCCTAATCTTTCATGGTTAGGTAGAATACACATTGTCAAAATGTTCACTTTGCCCCGAATACTGTATCTCTTTCGCTCCCTTCCCACACCAATACCAGGATCTGCCCTGCGGTCACTACAGACTGAAATCTTTCGCTTTATATAGGCTTATAAGAGACGTTGAATAGCTAGACATATTTTGCACCTACATACAGGGCCGGATTAAAGGGAGGATTAAAGGGATTACTTCCGGCAGCGGCAGTCCACGGCTCCTCCTAGCTCGCCTCCCCATATTCATAGCTCCGCCCACCGACTACTTCCGAATCGGATACAGGCGGAGGCGAGGTGGGAGAGTTAGGCGGGAAAAGTCTCTCCACTGCACTAGAGCACAGAGTTTGGCCTGCAACTGCAAGGACGCCGAGGAGTCAGAGAGAGGACACTCTGAAGTTTGAACACAGAATAGAAGGGACCCAGGTCGGTGTGGCTGCCCCCATACAGTATAATGTCTCCTTGTGGCCCCATACAGTATATGATGTCTCCTTGTGGCCCCCATACAGTATATAATGTCTCCTTGTGGCCGTACCATACAGTATATGATGTCTCCTTGTGGCCCCCATACAGAATAACGTCCCTGCCCAACCCTTGTGGCCCCCATACAGTATATAACGTCTCCTTGTGGCCGCACCATACAGTATGACGTCTCCTTGTGGCTGCACCATACAGTATATGACGTCTCCCTGTGGCCCCCATACAGTATATAATGTCTCCTTGTGGCCCCCATACAGTATAATGTCCCCTTGTGGCCCCCATACAGTATATGACGTCCCCTTGTGGCCCCCATACAGTATATGACGTCTCCTTGTGGCCCCCATACAGTATATGACGTCTCCTTGTGGCCCCCATACAGTATAATGTCTCCTTGTGGCCGCACCATACAGTATATGACGTCTCCTTGTGGCCGCACCATACAGTATATGACGTCTCCTTGTGGCCCCCATACAGTATAATGTCTCCTTGTGGCCCCCATACAGTATATAACATCTCCTTGTGGCTGCACCATACAGTATAACGTCTCCTTGTGGCCCCTATACAGTATGACGTCTCCTTGTGGCCCCCATACAGTATAATGTCTCCTTGTGGCCGCACCATACAGTATGACGTCTCCTTGTGGCCCCCATACAGTATATAACGTCTCCTTGTGGCCCCCATACAGTATTTAACGTCTCCTTGTGGCCCCCATACAGTATATAACGTCTCCTTGTGGCCCCCATACAGTATATAACGTCTCCTTGTGGCCCCCATACAGTATAACGTCTCCTTGTGTCTGTCTCCACCTGAATATTTTTGATATTGCCCAACCCTAGGTGGGTGGCCCTAGAACTTGCAACAGGTACCGACCATACTGCCCATAGTGCCCTTAAACGTCCTGACGGTATGCAGTGTCAGGATGTTCCTGTGCGGCGCCTCCTTCCTTATGCCACGCTGCTGCTACTGGAAGAGGAGAACATGTGCAGTCTGGCAAAAGAGGGGAACAGAAGAAGGGAGGGGATCTTTTTAGATCAAGGCCCCCAGCCCCCTCCAAAATGTTGAAGTGGCGTCCAAGTTTCCCAAGGGCCAAGCCAAGTAACTAAGTTTTCATGTGCGAGTATGTTTGTTATACACACATAACATAACTGTCGCACAATATACAGTCATGGCCAAAAGTTTTGAGAATGATACAAATATTAATTTTTACAAAGTCTACTGCTTCAGTTTTTATAATGGCAATTTGCATATACCCCAGAATGTTATAAAGAGTGATCAGCTTAACAGCAATTACTTGCAAAGTCAATATTTGCCTAGAAAATGAACTTTATCCCCCAAAACACATTTCAACATCATTGCAGCCCTGCCTTAAAAGGACCAGCTAACATTGTTTCAGTGATTGCTCCATTAACACAGGTGTAGGTGTTGATGAGGACAGGGCTGGAGATCAATCTGTCATGATTAAGTAAGAATGACACCACTGGACACTTTAAAAGGAGGCTGGTGCTTGGCATCATTGTTTCTCTTCTGTTAACCATGGTTATCTCTAAAGAAACACGTGCAGTCATCATTGCACTGCACAAAAATGGCCTAACAGGGAAGAGTATCGCAGCTAGAAAGATTGCACCTCAGTCTACAATCTATCGCATCATCAAGAACTTCAAGGAGAGAGGTTCCATTGTTGTCAAAAAGGCTCCAGGGCGCCCAAGAAAGACCAGCAAGCGCCAGGACCGTCTCTTAAAAGTGTTTCAGCTGCGGGATCGGGCTACCAGCAGTGCAGAGCTTGCTCAGGAATGGCAGCAGGCAGGTGTGAGTGCATCTGCACGCACTGTGAGGCGGAGACTCTTGGAGGAAGGCCTGGTCTCAAGGAGGGCAGCAAAGAAGCCACTTCTCTCCAGAAAAAACATCAGGGACAGACTGATATTCTGCAAAAGGTACAGGGAGTGGACTGCTGAGGACTGGGGGAAAGTCATTTTCTCTGATGAATCCCCTTTTCGATTGTTTGGGACATCTGGAAAACGACTTATTCGGAGAAGACGAGGTGAGCGCTACCACCAGTCTTGTCTCATGCCAACTGTAAAGCATTCTGAAACCATTCATGTGTGGGGTTGCTTCTCAGCCAAGGGAATCGGCTCTCTCACAGTCTTGCCTAAAAACACAGCCATGAATAAAGAATGGTACCAGAATGTCCTCCGAGAGCAACTTCTCCCAACCGTCCAAGAGCAGTTTGGCGATCAACAATGCCTTTTCCAGCATGATGGAGCACCTTGCCATAAAGCAAAGGTGATAACTAAATGGCTCAGGGAACAAAACATAGAGATTTTGGGTCCATGGCCTGGAAACTCCCCAGATCTTAATCCCATTGAGAACTTGTGGTCAATCATCAAGAGACGGGTGGACAAACAAAAACCTACAAATTCTGACAAAATGCAAGCATTGATTGTGCAAGAATGGACTGCTATCAGTCAGGATTTGGTCCAGAAGTTAATTGAGAGCATGCCAGGGAGAATTGCAGAGGTCCTGAAGAAGAAGGGTCAACACTGCAAATATTGACTTGCTGCATTAACTCATTCTAACTGTCAATATAAGCTTTTGTTACTCATAATATGATTGCAATTATATTTCTGTATGTGATAACAACATCTGACAAACACACATAAAAACCAGAGGGCAGCAGATCATGTGAAAATGGAATATTTGTGTCATTCTCAAAACTTTTGGCCATGACTGTACAGTATACCTCTATACTGTGTAGGAGTTATACTGTATATTGTAAGCTTGGCGCAGGGGTTATATTGTCCGGCATGGTGTACTTCATACACCATGCCGTACAGTATACAGTATAATCCATACACCATGCTGTATAGTATACAGTATAATGTATATAGTATACAGTATCATGTTGTGTTTAAAAGCTGAGGTTTGTGAGCAAAGGGAGATTTAAAAGGGGAATAAAAATGGTGGAGGGCGGAGCTTTGGGTAGAGGGCGGAGCTTTGGGCCCGAAACATCTTGTCGCCCGGGGCCTCCACCAACCTTAATCCAGCCCTGCCTACATAAGAGAGTAGGTGGACTTTCAGTTCCCCACCTTTACAAATACTATATTGCAGCCAGGTTATCGCAATTAGTCTCGTTTAATGCTCTTTCTAACCTCCCACAATGGGTCATTTTGGAGTCGAACACACTACAACCAGTATCAGCACTGGCATTGATATAGTCGCCTGACATTCCTTTGGGAACAATTGATCCAGCTGCAAAAATTCCCTATCTTATGTTACAACTTTGGAGGAAAGTTAGGTTTAAATATAAATTGCAAAGTCCTGCCTCCCCTTTGCTCCCTCTATTCAGAAACCCTCTATTTCCACCAGGTTTACCGCCGACTGCGTTTGTTTGGTGGAAACATTCCAGACTGCGCTGTGTTGGTGATTTTCTACTTCGCTCTCAGCTCATGTCCAGGGCAAACCCTATATGTGCTTTCTCTCCTCCACTCTCTGAACTCTTTAGAGTTACTCAGGTCTCCCACTTTCTAACATCTCAGATTTCGGTGAATAGTATGATAGCCTACACGTCATTTTAAAGACTCTGTAAATATAGAGCTTTAGAGAAGGGCACTCTCTCTTTTATTTACTCTATCCTAAATTCACCGCTCCCCGATACCAAACTAGCATTTATGCACGGCTGGGAGGTAGATTTGGGGGAGACTCTCACTATGGAACAATGGTTTGAGTGCTGTACAATGATCAGTAAAGGGAGCTGGCAGGTGACCTTAATGGAAACTTCTTTAAAGATTCTCCATAGAGTCTATTTAGTACCCTCCAGATTACATCTTATTTACCCAACAGTCTCCCCCTTATGCTTTAGAAGTTGCCAGAACGTAGGAAACACTCTTCATATATGGTGGACCTGCCCCGTGGTGCGACGGTTCTGGTCTAATATTAAAAGGGGACTGTTTGAAGTGTTCGGAAGGGATCTTCCCCTGTCTGCACCTATATATCTATTGGGCCTTAAACCACCAACATTCAATTATACAGAATATAAACTCCTCCTATTTATTTTGATGTCAGCCAGGATTCACATAGCATCCAAATGCATCCATAGCATCTCTTTCGGTATCAGCAGTCATTCATAGGGTTAATCGTATTGCTTTATATGAAAAATTGAATGCTGTGCTAGGGAACGTTGCCTACAAATATGGAATCCCTGGCTGAACTGTTCTAACTCTCCTAACCTACAATACTACCTATCTATTTAACTAGATAATTTGGGTCATGGAAGACTACAATACACGTCCCTGTCCCCTTCTCTTCCCTTCTCTTCTCTGACCGGGGGAGTCCCGAGGACCATTTTCTTCTTATTCAATTCTGATTGAATTAGACAACTCATGTTTATAAATGACTCTTTAATGTTGACTAACTGTTCCGTTTTAACAATTGATTCCTACTTACATTGTATTCTATATATGCTTACAGTCATAGGAGAACTCTGTTCATTTATTATGTCTACTTCTGTACTATATACAATTTCTCCATTTTTGCCATCAACCCAATAAATACTTTTGAAATTAAAAACAACCTTTATTTTCATCAATTAAGATATTGCCCCATTTAACCTGTGACAATATTGTCACACAGAATATATCAGTAAATTCCCAATCCACTATTGGTATCATGTGAATAAGGGCCACTAAGGAAAAATGACAACCCTCTTCAGGGTATAGGGGTGAAGGACGTCTTTCCCTATCACACCCTCAAATAGGCCCTCAGCCTGGTGGAGGTTCACCGTCCTCGTTCCTAACCTCAGTGACCCTATTGTACCGTCATATTTACATAGAAAAACTACCCCGACGCGTTTCTCCCATTAGGGTTCATCAGGGGGTTGATATGCTCCTGAACCCCAGACTTGTTCACTGAGGTAAGTAGTACACAAAAAAATGATACTCAGATGATACTCAAATGATGCATGAGGCAGGGAAGATAGTGCAGAAACACTTATATGCGGACGCTGATCCTGGAGCCACAAGGGTATCCCCACAGGAGCGGCAATGTGACAAGATGAGTCCTGCAACACAGATACAGACACAGATGTCCATATGTAACCGAGTTACATACCTTGAGGTGTCCAGTGAAGATATCGATAAAATACATGCTCACATAGAAAGAGCGCCACGGCCTGCTCATTCCCTGCCATAAGGCACAAGATATTGCCCCCATGCTTGTGTCCTGCCTGGACGTTTTATGCCGGCCGTGTGTCACGCTTCCTCCCGCTGGGATCGATGTTTCTGGCGCCAGGGAACACAAATTCTGAATTGAAAGAATTGATTTGATCATCTATATTTCAATCCAAATCAAATCTTACTATTTAATTTGATGATTCATACCAGTCTTCTTCTTCTGGTCCCGGTACATTTTCACCAAGCATCACATAATATCTCACAACTGACATTTCAGGTGACGGGGAATAGGATGAAGCAACTTAAATTACGTGAAGCATACTGGATACATAGGCTTCAGAGCTTTGAGCCAAGGGGGCTGAACAGGGATTACGAGGTCCAGTATTTGACATAATACATCTCTATCTAAGCTCTATGACCCCTTTTGCTATGAATTAAAAATATCTAATTCTCTCCATTTTATTTTACAGGCTTACTGACGGACCGGGACCCCACTAATGCCGCCTTATATCCTTTCAATTATAAATTCTTTACATTTTAATTCTCTCTTCCTCCTGATATATTCTTTAATTTCATTTTATTTTATTTTTTCTTGAATTTCCTCCTTGATTCAATGTCTTCTTCTGGTTAATATTCCCTATTGTTATGTTTTTATTATACCCTCCCTTGCATTTCTGTTCTAATACTTCCCATTACTGATGGAACGCATCAGCGTTCCACATAACTTAATTTCCTGCTTCCTTGACTTTGGTACGTATTTGCGTTCCACACTGCCGCACTTCCTGTTTTTGGTGATTGGCACGCAGGACTACGTTATCCTGCATTCCACCGCCCGCTTACTTACGGGGGAGGCACGCTCGCTGCTTTCCACGAGGCGACATACGCCTCATAAACTCTCCATGTTTTGGGGCCAAAACAAGTGTGCTATCTCACTAGCAGCGACGCTGCGCCTCCACCAAGCACTGCTCTTTACTTTTCCTCATACCTCCGCAGCATTGGGTAAATCCAATGAATCCAAGGACGCCAGCAGGTGTTTGGTAATGTAGTCTTTCTCCTATCCTCATTTACCATAAGAATTAGTAATGGACATGTAATGGGGCTGACTTTTTTGTATAATCTGTTTTTATTGAGAATATCCAAAATAACATTACAGCAAGGCATACATGACATGAATGTGGTAGCAAATAAACATCATCTTATGGACCATACATTGTTCAGAGTCAATAGAGATGCAAACATGTTACGGGAGTACATCGCGTTCAATGGTTTGGGAGTTTGAACAGCAAAAGATCATTGCATTGATCCATCTCATGCCATAAGTAAATCAGAGCATAGTAACAAACACATAACAACAGGAACAAGTAAACAACTCCACAGTTCCCAGAGGTCACCACCACCAAACGTTCTAGACTCCCAGTCTTATCAATGACAATAGTGTGCCATAGTAAGGACGACCATCATTAGTAATCCTAAACCCTTTAATCCTTAGCTGCCGTTTCATCATAATCTGGCCAAAGTTGCCAGATTTTTAGGTAAAGTTGCCTGTTATTATTGGGCCTGAATGAAAGACTTACATATACATGCTTCATTTGATGTCTTTTATCTTTTTTGTCTCTATTTATATCTTAATTATTGTTCCCTTTAAGCTTGTCCTGAGGTGCGTGTAGTGCCCGAATGCCGAAGTTGGACACATTTCCACTTCTATAGTGTTTCTAGCCATCTGGGATAATCTTTCCATATGGCTTCTATTTCTGCCTTACCACACAGATATATATTTTCCACATGGGGAAATGTATTTGAAAAAAAAAAATTATTGGAGTCCGTTTATCTAATTATGAGCGCACCCGGAAATGCTGTTTGCGCTCCATATGAGTTCCACGTATCGGAAGTACGTACTCCGATAACCGGAAATGATCCTTGCGCTCCATGTGCGTTTCACGCACTGGAGACACGCGTCCCGGCGGCCGGAAGTGACATGGACCATGAGGTATTTTAACCCGGCCAGCGTCCCACATTGTGTGCATTGGCGCCACATGAGACGACTACGGCCGCGTTGATCACAGTGAGTGTACTGACGCTGTCTTAATTGACCGACATAACCCTTTGTAAGTACTCACGTTTATTCCTTTTTTCTCCTCCTTAGGACTCCAGCCTATATCTGAAAGACTGCTGTCTATGGCAGGGATAAGTATAGCCTTACCTTGACTTTCCCATGTGTTTGCTATGTCCTATTGGTGACTATATGTTTATCATTTATGCGCCTATTCTATAATGATTACCCCATGAGGAGCCCACAAGCTGGGCAAAACGCGTTGGGATCATAACTGAGTTATCGTTCTACCTCAGTTAGGATTATTGGAATCTGCGCTACTATCCCTTATAGGTACCCATCCTCCTAGGGTCCAATAGGGATAGGTAGTTTTAGGTACGGGGACAGGGCATTCCCACCATCAGGGGATGTCCCTGGGCGAAGGATTAGTAAGGACGACACATTAGGGTAAGAACTGACCCCCTCCTCGCCTTTTTCCCATACTATTGGTAATTTGCATTATTATATATATGTGTGTGATTTTATTCATAAGGATTTATTAAAGTATTTAATTTTTGAGAGAGATACACTTCTACTTTTTTCTTTCTATGTCTCTCCAGAATTGTGTTATTAGCGGACATGACCACCATATGTGACCACCACCCTCCAGCATTTATTGGATGGTGATAATCCTATTCGATGTAAAAACTCTGGTGTTTTGTACCATCTAGTTATGGTTTTGTATGAGTTTTCTTGCAAGCGCATACATCTAGAAAAACCACAGGCATGTGACAATATGAAAGTGCAATCATCTTTTGTAAAAGTCACACCTAACTCCCTCTCCCATTCCCTTAGAAAATAAGGCTTAGATGGGTCTTGGTCATCTAATAAACGCTTATAAATGGTAGAGATAAGCTTTTTAGGAGTGTTAGGTTTTAAAGTCATGTTTTCTAGCCATGTAGGTTCCGGTAAAGGAAGAGTTAAAAACTTCCTCACCTTTTTACATGTCTGCATAAAATCTATAGAATGCATTGGAGTAGGTTCGCCCCCTTCTATCTTCTGGAGGATGTTTGTTAAGGTAGCTAAGGTGTCCCCTTCTAGGCATGACTGAATCTTAACTGACTGCAATTTTAACCACCAACTATTTTCTGGATTCCATTTGTGATTTAGAATACCAGGTAAAACCATTAAAGGGGCCAGTTTTGAGACAGACCCATTAGTATGAGGCAGGATTTTTGTGCCATTGCATACTTTAAACATTCCTCTGGTAAGGAGACTGATAGATGGATTAGTATGCTCTGGGATGTTGTGGAGCCACAGACCACAACCGAAGTATGGGCCTAACAGACTTCTTTCAATGTCAAGGTAAGGTGTAGTTAGGGAGACATTTGCAAGCGATACCCATCTAGCTAGTTGTATGGATTTATAATATAATTCAATATCAGGAATCGAAATACCTCCCCTGTCGGTTTTTTGCGACAAATAAGTGTATGCCAGTCTCGGTCTTTTGCGTTTCCATAAAAACAGGGTGAATAAACGTCTGAGAGAAAGGAAAAAGGAGCTAGGAAGCTGAATCGGAAGGGATTGAAGGACATAAAGTATTTGTGGAAGAACAAAGGTTGTCAGTAGATTTTTTCTGCCGAACCAAGACATGTATGGAACACTTAAAGATGAAAGGTACGTCTGGATTTTGGTAAGTAGAGGCTTATGGTTCATACGAAATAAACGTGAGGGGTCTGAGGTTATTGTTAATCCTAGGTATTTAATCGCAGAAGAGGGCCATTTAAAGCGAGAGGAGGCTCTGATGTCCTCTAAGGTTGAAGGAGGAACTGAGATATTTAGGGCTTCCGACTTAGAGTAATTAATTTTAAAATTGGAAATTTTCTCAAAAATATCAAATATCTGTAGAATCTTAGGGAACGCTTCCACTGGATTGGAGATTAACAGCAATAAATCATCAGCGAAAGCCGCTGTTTTATGGGTATATTTGCCTATGGTCAGGCCTTTAATACACTCAGTTTGCCTAATTTTAAGTAGAAGCATTTCCATACAGAGGATAAATAGGGAGGGGGACAGGGGGCAGCCCTGTCGGGTGCCATTGAAAATGGGGAATTGGTCTGAAAGAGTGCCATTTATCAGCACTTGGGCCGAAGGTTGTGCATATAGAGAAAAAATTGCATTACTAAATGTAGGGGGAAAGTCCAGTTTCCGAAGCGTCTCCCGTATAAATTCCCATCTTACTCGGTCAAACGCTTTTTCTGTGTCAGTTCCTAACAAGAGTAGAGGCAATTTTTTGGTTAAAGCTGCCTGAATAGCATGTGTTACTCTCCAAACGTTATGCTTCCCCTCTCTGCCCAGCACAAACCCAACCTGCTCTGGATCTATAAGCCGAGGTAGTAATGGGGCAACTCTTTGTGCCAATAACTTTGCCCACCACTTCAGATCACAGTTCAAGAGGGATATAGGACGATAGTTTCCACACTCCTCTGGATCTTTCCCCTCCTTATGCAGAACTGTGATGTGAGCCCTTAAAGCATGCATTGGAAGAGGTGTGCCGTGCAAGAGGGAATTACATACCTGGAGGAACTGAGGAAGGAGTTGCTTCTTAAACTTCTTGTAATAGATGATGGGTAAGCCATCAGGCCCCGGACTTTTGCCAGTGGGGATGGTGCACAATACCTTCTCCAGCTCCTCAAGAGTAAACGGAGAGACCAACGACGCTTTCTCTGAAGAGTTCAGTGTAGGGGATCTTATAGAATCCAGAAAGGACAAGGTTAGGTTAGATATTGAAGCACTGTTATCAGCAGATAAATCTCCATTTTGGGAGATATTGTACAAATCAGCATAGAAGGATTTAAAAGCTGACGCAATTTGTGGGGTGGTAGTTACTTTAGTGAGCGCATCTACTTTTATAGAGGATATAAATGTCTTTTCCCTTCTCTTTTTAATAAGGCGGGTCATGATTTTGTTACCTTTATCCCCATGGGCATAATATTTATATTTCAGCAAGAGAAGTGATTTGGCGGATTTAATGTTGAGGAGATCCTTTACTTTTTGCCTGAGAGCAGTCAGAGAATGTAAGTGAGATTCCGTTCTTGTTGCTTTATGTGTTTTCTCTAGGGCTGAGATTTGTGACATCAAGGAATTAAGTTCCTTGGTTCTTTGTCTCTTAACCTGGGTACCTAAAGCAATCAGTTCTCCTCTTATAAAAGCCTTATGGGCTTCCCAAATCATGGGATGTGAAATATGTGGGTCTTGGTTCAGGCGGAAAAACTCCTCCAATTTCCCTGCCAACAAATCAGCATGTATTTTTGACTCCAATAGAGTGTTATTTAGACGCCAAGACCAACTCCTCTGAGGAAGACACTTAAGGGCTAATGAGAGTGTTATAGGTGCATGATCTGCTAGTATCTTGTTTTCAACACTAGCCGATCTAACTGCCTGCATGAATGGCTCCGACAGGAGAATATAGTCTATTCTATGGTATGAATTGTGGACCGCCGAAAAAAAGGTATAGTCCCTTTCAGAGGGATGCAGAAGCCTCCACACATCAACTAACTGTGCTTCAGCAAGGGCCAAACGTAACTTACGTAGATTTCTAGTTGAATAGCTAAGAGGGGTTGGGGATATATCCTGTCTTGGATCCAAAGCTATGTTAAAATCCCCACCTAGGATTACAACACTTTCAGCATAGTCTTTTAGGATTTTAAGAGCGGAGATGAGCCATGTAATTTGTTTTTTGTTGGGAGTATATATATTGGCAATTGTAATTTTTGTGTCAAACAACATCCCCTGCAATATCAGGAGTCTACCTCCCAGGTCGATATAGGATTTGATCAGTTTGAATGGAATGGAGTTCTTAATGGCCACAGAAACTCCCCTTGAGGCAGAGGAATGCGTGAAATGATACCATTGCGAATAGACTGAGGTGGGAAGCTTAGGAATGTGGTTATGGCGAAAGTGAGTCTCTTGCAGGAGTAGTATCTCTGCTTGAGATTTATATAATAGATCAAACAGTTGTCTGCGTTTCTGTGGCACATTAAGTCCATTAACATTGTGAGATCTAATATGTAATTCAGCCATTTGCATAGTCTAAAAGGGTGTCTAGTTGAGCCGCGGGAACCACTGTTGGAACTATAGAGTAAACAACAACAAAAAACTTTGAAATATACAACTTCAATGAGAGTGATAGAATGATTGCAGAAAAATAAAGTGGGTCGACTTCCATGTCAACCTTATCCATCTCCCTTCCATCGTCTCCGTCACACGATAGCCTCCCTCCTGTACCTCTAAATTGAAGCCGTGAAGCAAGGAGACGCGATAGAAGGGAGTATAGATAGCTGGGGGAGAGAATATCCATTATCATCCATAACATTACCAACTTTCATAAATCAAACTTCTACATATAGAGTACAAGTTCTTAATAGAAGAACAACCTTATTAAGCAACGAGCCAAAGGTAATTGACTAATGGTGAATATGAAGCATCAAAAATAAAAGGCAATAGGAGTAAAAGGAATAGGGTGGGTGGGGGGAGGGGGGGGAATAGGAAATAGAAGGGGAGAGAAGGGGAGGAAAAAATTGAAGGTTCATAAGGAAAACAGTTGCAATTAGATAAATCAAGAGAAAGAAAAGGAAAAGAACTAAGTAAAAGTCGTCAAAATGACAAAATGACAGATGAGCACCGAAATGCGTGCAGCACATGGTCTCATACGTTACTGTAGATAAGGACTACAGGGCTAGAAGATCTGCAGCTTCATAAAGTTCACTTTTCAGGTGTCCTCTGGGCCGCGTCCATACTTCTTTGTTTTCGGCGACTTGCTTTTACGGACCACCTGCCACGCTTCCATCTTGGGTAGGCTGGGTAAAGGGGGGTCCATGCAGACTGGTAACCATGATGGAATGTTGATCGGTTCAATGCCCAATTGTTCCCAGGCATCCTGTAGATCAGCTGGCGTGCGAATGATAATTTGTTTGCCATCTTTACTGGTGGACAGGCCGAACGGAAAAAGCCACCTAATTGGAAGTTTCTGGGCTCTGAGTGCTTCTGTGAATGGTTTTAATATTCTCCGTTTTGCCAACGTGCTTGGGGACAAGTCCTGGTAAACCTGGATTTTGGTGTTTTCATAAACAATGTCCTTAGCTACCCTTGCTGCCTGCAATAGTGCCGCCGTGTCGAGGTAGCTTAATAGGCCACATATTATGTCCCGAGGTGGGTTACCTGCTGCAGGTATAGGTCGGAGCGCCCTGTGTGCTCTTTCAACAACAATGGACGCTGCCCTCTCCGGTCCTAGCAAAGTGGCGAAAATGGCGGATACTGCCTCTGGTATTCCTTCTGGTTTCACCTCCTCCGGTATCCCACGCAGGCGAATATTTCTCCGTCTACTCCTATTTTCCTGGTCTTCCAGGTATAAGAAGGCATTGTTCAAGTGGGACTGATGAGTGGAAAGTGTTTCTTGTATAGCTGTACTGTGGTGAACCACTTGCTGCTGCGAGTCCTCCAGGAGTGCAACCCGCTGGCCTATTTGCTTCATCTCGGTTTTTATATCTGCAATGTCCCTTTGAAGAGGTGACAGTGCCTTGTAAAGTACCTTCTTGAAAAATGCCCTGGAGAGAGGCAGATACTCCGTCTCCCCCGCGCCTTCAGACATGGCGCAGGAGCTTTCCCCATCCGAGTCCTCCCTCGTGGAAGCAGGCCTGGCAGCACCCGGCGCCATCTTGATTTTACCCGCTGGAGACATTCCTCTCTTCCTCAAGAATTTCTCCATGTCTGGCTGGGTTTTTTCGCATCTGGGTGTGCTCACTCTGTTCTCCGACTTTTCCTTGCCGTATTTCACCATAATTTGCGGGGTGTTGGCCCGTCAGTGCTGTGAAAGCTGGAATGTCTGTGAAGAGCTCCGAGCTCAAGCGGCCATCACAGAACGCGGCTAGCTCCGCCCCCGTAATGGGGCTGACTTAATGTATTTAATATGCTAACCTACCGTGTATCACAACAATATTCCTGTATATACCTACATAGATATCGGGGCGGACCCTGGAATACATCTGACAGACACCTTTCAGTGTAAACCAAGTAATGACTTCAATGCAATTATGGTCTGCTATCTTCATACAATTATCCTGACAAACTTGGGTCTCCATCGATAGATATCTCTTTATGTATTGACTGTATCAGCTTTCTGTTGAATGTGAATTGTTGTCATTTGTTTTCTTGATACTGAAACATGCTTTGTTTAATCTTATCTTGGCTACAGTCTGAAGAAGGCCATTACGGCCGAAACGTTATATGTTGTGCTGCAATATCCTGAAATAAATATTTACCTGTTCTTCACGAATAAGCCGGAGTTTTTCTAGAAGTTGGCAGAGTGTGACAAGGTTACAATTACATTCATATCATAATGTGGCATTTGTATCTCCAAAATCTATACTTCCAGTTGATGATATTTAAAAATAAAATGAAAAGTAGTCAGTAAGTGTGAGTTAGTTTTCCAAGTTTATATAAATTTGTGTAAAATTTTGTAATGCACATCAGAAAATGCAACCATAGATCAAAGTAGTTATTTTTTGCATTCATTATCTTGCCAAGCTCTGTGCATCACAACTGTTATCCTGCTGTTTGGGCTTGCAGTGTGTATTATTAAAGGGGTATTCTGGTTACATTAAGTTATCCCTATCCACCGATCACAAGAATGGGGTCCCATACTTGGCAATCACAAGAATGAGGGTTCTGTACTCTGCAATCAAGTCTAATAGAAATGAATGGAGCTGCCACATGCATTCGTGACTGGCTACTCCATTTATTTCAGGGAGCTGCAGGGGTATGGGGCCCCTTTTCTCGTGATCTAATAGTTATCCCCTATCCTGTGGATAGGGAATAACTTAATGTAACCTTTAACACTGTAAAACACTACAGTTCTCTTCTCCCATATCACAGATACTCTCTATTTACAGCAAATCCCTTTATTATACAACTTTAGGGAATGATACAATTACCGTTTTACAGACAACACATAGACCCTGATTGGCTGCTTAGACTCTATATGGCCTACTACCTGCTTGCCAGTATGTGATACATGCACTCTTCAGAGACTGTAGGAGTCATTAAAAGGAATATGTAGAGGACAAGATATGTCAGATCCGATAAGGGGAGGGGGAAATAACCATGTGTTGATTATACTGTACATACAGGAGACAATAAGGACATACACACTAGTTATTAGACTACATATGAGATTGGTTTACAAAGGTCTTCTAGCAACAAATAGTATATTAGTAAGTGATAAATCTCTGCACTGCATTTAATCCATTAGCATAAAATCATTGTAGTTCAGAAAACCTTTTAACCACTTAGCATAAGTTGACATACATGTACATCACCAGGAGATTTAACAATGGGTCCCAGGTCTGCCATTTTAGCAATCCTACTAGGACTGTTAAAAGTACGCAATATGTAAGCATTAGCACGGCCATGGCGTAGAGTCTTTAGAGGCAGTCCATATGACCTAGAAAAGTAAGGTGCTAGCTATCCGGCTAAGTGCATAATTTACTAAAAAACACTGTACAATAAGTGCATAATAGGACACATTGCAATACCTGAAAAAGAATACACACAATGGGCTAAAGTGCTTGAACGTTGCTGAACCTGTAAAAACATTATTGCTAAAATACAGCAAAGACATAATTATGCAAGCATTTTAGTGCAATCAATTTCACATTTGCAAGCATAATAGGCTCAGATATATGTTTGAGTCCCTCCTCATGGCTCCTTGGCAGGAGAAAACACTGGAGCACAGTCCAAAATTCAATTGTATTCCACTTGAGGTAATTTCGTAATCCAAACCGGTAACATGTAATCCAAATGCATAATATAAAATAGCAGCAAATAGAGAACCCTTTTTACAAAGGGGGCTCCCAAATAACCTGAGAAGGGGGGAAAAGGCAAATAGGTACGCTTAGGTGCAACTGGAGAATGGGGGGGGAGTCCTGACAAGCCATGTCCATCTGGGTGAGGGTCAAACGGGGCAATACAAACTAAACAAACAAAAAAGTGCCAACTAGCTCTCACCTGTCAGGTGCAGTCCATTATTGTGGCTCCCATAGGTCCTCCAGAGGTGTCCTTTAAATCACTCAGCCAGTAGAAGGGTTCCTCAGATGAGGGACCTCGCTGGAACTGCTGCTGAATGACATCAGAGGACGCTCCTGCCTCCTGTAGGCCAAGCTGGCTGCCGTGGTGGAGCTCCACTTCCCTCTTCTGCCAGAAGTCAGACTTGACTGTGTCCAGGTGGTGGTCACACTGGTGAGCGCTGCAGCCACTTACGCCTTCACTTTTCTGGCTACTACTGCCGGGACAGCAGGGGTAAGGACTTCTGGCTGCAGCAATTGAGGCAAGTTTGCACTCAGGGAAGAAGTGCCAGCTCCCCGGGCTGCTGCTGACTTCATTTTCCAGGGTAGTTGGTACTGGTGGATCACCGTGGACTGGAAAGTAAATGATGATGTCGTCAGCTGACCCAGCTGAAAGGACTGTGGTGGTGGTGGTGGTGGCAATCCAGGGATCAGAGGCTCCGGCTGTGGGTGTGGCTTCTACCTGAAACGGAGGGTGCCATCTGGTGATTCCTGTAGGCAGCGAACGCGTCCTTCGCCTGGTGGTTCCTCCGGCCAAACTTCTAGTGGTAATGCAGGTACCAGGGGCTTTGATAATAACGTTACCCTGGTAGCAAGGGGGCCTTTCAGGGATGCCATGGGGGGTATATTTGACTTGATCCCCCACGTAGAGGCTGTGACAGGGTTGGGGCAGGTATGGCCATTTCACTGACCTGCGACCCACAAAGTACTCCTTGCCGTCCTTGTCATCTGCCAGGAAGCCACAGCCTTGCTCCACTGAAAACCATAGGACACTTCCCTTACGCTGCTCCAGTGTAGGGTCTCCCGGCCTCGGATGGTCCAGTACTTGGATAACCCATTCCTCCACCACATTCTTGTAGTCCCATAGAGTCTGGGCGTGGGCCGTCACTGATGCAGGCACAATAGGATTCTGCCACATGAAGGTGTTGTTGTTCTCCTCCTGGGTGGCAGAGTGGACACTCCAGCCTCCTCCGCCGCACCAGCCAACACGGTGAACATCAAGTCAGGAGACGTTGGGATTCTCTTGGCCAATTGTGACACTGTGATCTCCTCTGGACTGGCCGGTGGTTTGGGGTCACTACCCCACACCATCTCTCCCCACTTTGGTCGCAGTTGTTTTGCCATGCTGTGGTATCTTGTTCACCACTGGCTTGAACTGGAGAGGAGAGCGGAGTAATGAGGGGATGAGTCTTCACTCCCTATACGTGCAAATAGTTAGTTCCCAGTGGGCCGGGCTGGTTTTTCCCGCTTCTGAGGGGGGCGTATTGTTATTTTCCCGCTTCTGGGGCCTGGGGGGGGCAAGAAGAATGCATATGTTCCTTACGTTGCGTACGTTGCGTACGCAGCGTACGTAGCGTTCAAAATTTTAAGAACATTTGCGAATAATACGAAGCGAATCTGAAAAAAATCCGGATTCGCTTCGGAGTAGGAAATTTGTAAGATTCGTAACTAATCTATGAAGCGGCGAATAGATTCGCTCATCTCTACTTTGCAGTCAACCTGACAATCAATCAGGGGGAAAGACGTTGGCTGATTCATCAAGCTATGTGCTAGCTGTGAACCACAGACATCATTGTGAGCTCAGCAAGCCATTTGAGAGGTCGCTTGTGCCATGTGTCTGGCAGACACCAACTACAGACACAAGGACAGTTTATCCAGTGTTAGGACTCATTCACACGAGCATGTCTGCTCCATGGCTGTGCTGTGGACCACAAATTGTGGGCAGTCTCCTCCATGTCTGCACAGAAAGTGGACCTGTGCTTTCTAATCTATCTATTTGATGTATCATAGCCGGTAAGCTGCTGTACATGTTGTATTTCTGCAGCAGCCATAAGAAAACTGTTACTGTTACATGGAGTTATAATGTACCACTGTTTTACTGTGCAGCTTGCCCTAGCCACATGGTCAGCCATTATGGTTCAGTACTGTTTGTATTGCTATATACTGTTCATATTTTATTATAATCTATCTTTTTTGTTTCTCTACAGCCTGGCTTAGAACATGTTAGCCTACTGTATGTTATTCATAATTGCACTTTATTTAATGATGTAGTCTAATGGCATGTATATTCTTATTTATTCCCTATGCTCTCCCTGTGCTCTCCATACAGTGTCTAAAAACTCTCTGTATGATCTCCTGACACTGTCCCTATCAAATATTCTACAATTAAAATCTTTCTAAAACACTGTCCCTAGTGCTTGCAACATCTCTCCCTATGCTCAGTTCACATTGAAATGGCGGTGACTGCATGGGATGAGGCTTTTATAGGGCTGTGACATCACAGGGGATGGCGATCTGCTGAATGGCTGGCTGCATGGCATTATGGGACATATGGCATTCCTGGGATTCTTACTTTCACTTTGTAAAACCTTTAGCCACCATTTTCGGAAAAAAATGATTTGTTACCACAAAGCGTGAGGAAATTTGGATTCGTTGCGAATCAAATTTTTCCTGAAATTTGGATCAAAGTCAATTATTTTTACTTCGACTCACCCAACACTAGCATTATGCAGTGAACATGGAGGTAGGGAGTCCCTTACACATATGGCCAGATGTGTGCTGTAATGTATGTGTAGTGACAGACGCCTTTTCAGGATTAAGCAGAGTCATGACTACTAGCTGTCCACACTGTCAGACCCTTACTACTGGTCAAAACTGGGGGCATTTTTTAGACCTTCTGAGAGGGGTGTAAAATTGGACTACTATAGAGACATGTTGACCACATGCTGCTGCCACCATTCGGATGCTGCCACCTTCTGAATGACACCCATCTGCTGCATCTACTGCCATACATACTTCTTGTCCTACTGATATGTACATGTTAAAGGTTTAAAAGGATATGCATCCCACTGGGCCCTGCTATCAAACTGCTGTTGTTGGGTTCTGCTATTACTGTTATCTGCCACCATCTTGTGCTGTATGCCACTGCTGCTTCCCCCCCTTCCCACTCTGTCATGAGGGCCACTATTGTCCCTGTTACTGCTACTGCTATTGGCCCCCATCCCCATTCTATTATGGGTCCACTAATGTCCCTATTACTGCCACTGCTATTGTTCCCCATCCTCCCTCTATTATGGGGACACTATTGTCCCTGTTACTGCCACTGCTATTGGCCCCCATCCCCATTCTGTTATGGGGCCACTATTGTCCCTGTTTGTCCGTGTTGACATTACTGTTTATTTTTTCATTCTTTTTATCCATCAGAAGAACAGAAAAATAATTTTAAAAAAGGATCATGTATTTAAGCATCCGTAAGGCCTGTTTCACATAGTCAGTATTTGGTCATTGTTTGATCAGTATTTGTAAGACAAAAGCAGGAGTGGGTCCAAAACACAAAAGAGATGCAAATATTTCCATTACATTTTATCTCTGTTTTGGATCCTTTCTTGTTTTTGCTTTACAAATACTGATCAAATACTGATGCAAATACTGAGTAAATACTGATCATCTAAAGGAGGTCAACATGCCGACTCACTGGATTTTAACATTGCACCTGTTCGAGCGTCTGCATGAGCAGCCGAAAGCCTTGGACAATTTTGTCATCCACCAGAGAGCCTTAACAGCAGGGAACATGTGTTGCTTCTAGGTCAGGCAGTGGCATCTCATCAGAGATGCCTGTCAGGTGCTGAAACCCTAAAGTTCCTCACCAGGGACAACTGCAGCATGAATTATGTCATTCTGTCCACCCGATAGCTGTTGGGGACACACAAAGAGAATCTGACATGGAGGATGAGGATGATGAGGATGAGGAGCTACCTCTGCCACTGCAAGAGGAAGAGTCGGAGGTGAGTAGTAAAGAATACATATAAGTCATCAAAAAGTGACAGGTGCCCCGCCCACTAGGTTAGACCCCGCCCACTAGCTGTCAAAACTCCAGTAGTCAAAGTGACAGGTGCACCGCCCACTAGTTTAGACCCCGCACCTAATAAATGTATTAAAAATCATAAAATATTATAAATCTCTTTAAAATTTATTAAAAATCATAAAATATTATAAATCTATTTAAAATTTATTAAAAATCATAAAATATTATAAATCTATTTAAAATTTATTAAAAATCATGAAATATTATAAATCTATTTAAAATTTATAAAAAAAATCATAAAATATTATAAATCTCTTTCAAATTTATTAAAAATCATAAAATATTATAAATCTCTTTAAAATTTATTAAAAATCATATTAATCTCTTTTACTAATCTAATTATCTATTGTCGCTTAGTATTCTAATTATTGTATGATACGTGTCTCATACTACGTACGGCATACCATACATAGGTGTAAAATGTCTGGGCATGTCTAAAGGGCATGTCTAAAGTACAGCTTACGTTATATTATTATGGCAGCTGCTTGCCTGGACTTGTCTAGAGTGAGCCCCACCTCCCACTCACCACACACCCACCATACCATACAACTACATAGGGATAAAATGTCTGGGCATGTCTAAAGGGCATGTCTAAAGTACAGCTTACGTTATATTATTATGGCAGATGCTTGCCTGGACTTGTCTAGAGTGAGCCCCACCTCCCACTCAGCACACACCCTTAATGTCATTATACAAAAAACAAAAAACAAAACGCATAGTTTTAAAAGTTTATTGAGCAGATAAGCAAAATACAGAAATGCTACGATGTTAGAAATGCATATATAAATTCAAGCACACACGTTACAGCAACGGTCATAAATTAAATATTTAAAAATACCTTTAGCAGAGTTACACTATACAATACACCAATAATATACACATAACCAGTATTTACAAGCTTAACCAACTAGATTGTAGCATCGGGTGCGTTCTTCTTTTTGGTAGCAAAGTCCCCTGTCTTATCCCCGTAGGCACTCTGTGGCTTTGAGTCGCACAGCGCACAAGGTCCATCATGTTGGAGCCAAGAATAACATCACCCTTATAAATAAATTCGCCTTTTTCATTCCATGATGTAACTTTGGCATTCTGCTTCATCCTATTTAACAAAAGTTCAGCATTTTTCTTAAAACGGGGGTTGACATGTGATACAATTTCAAGGACCGAATCACTTTTATCAGCGGTTGTATTTGGCAATTGTTGATGACCAGGATCAAATTGATTAACAATGTTTAAAGTTGCTAGCTCTTTAGTCTCCTGTTTAGCAAGAACCAAGTATCTTTGCATTATATCTGTGTATCTTTTAATTTTCACATCATCCGGTAAGTCAGAGTTATGTAAAATACCGCTAATTTCATCATCCAAGCGTTGTATCACGCTCTGCCTTACATCGGATGGTGATGTAAAGACCTGACTCATCTTCTTGAGAGCGTGTTTCGGCACCAAGTACCATTTTCTTCGCATGATCCATTTATTGTTAAAAAGCAAGCTTGTTATAACGGAATTGCCAAACTCCCAATAGCGGTCCTATGAATCCACCTGTCTGGTTCACAAGCGCTTTCTTTTTCTTTTATACTTGTGCCTTTAATCCACAGGCCTCCCGTTATGGCCTTACGCCACTTCTTTAAGAATCTTTTTCTGACGCTCCTTTAGCGGAATCGTCCTTTTAGAATATTTTAAGGCTAACCTCGGCTATGGGACGCTATTAAACTCATCGCTCGCGTTGGTGCAAAATAGATTTTCTGGACAGAAGGAGTCGCTTTTTACAAGCGTTTTTTAAGAGAGCCCAATACGGCTTAATCTTCCGACATGCCTGGCGGTGCTATGTAGGTGTCTAGAATGCCCGTAGCCTTTAAATCTGCACTTTTTAAAACCATTTCTCTTCTGAATATACACAGCCGGCAAAGCTGGCGGTAAGAAACCCGACCTTAAACGAAGTTCCTCAGGGGTATTTGCCCTTAAATCTACTAGCAGGTGGCCATAAGGCTCCCGCGTAGCGTCCTCAAAAGCCTCCAAAAAGAAATGTGTTTTCCCAGGATACATTTGTCTCGCTAATGTTAGGATTTGCAATTTATCACGCGGGTTATTAAATAGAACCATGTACTTGGTATTTAAATTTATCGTTCTACTCTTTTTACCTTGGCAAAATATGTTCTGCACCAGATACAACATACTTAGATTTCTATGATGCACATACTTGGTGAATGCCTTTTCAAGCTCGCTGTTTACACTAGCGGTATCCATAAGATCATCAACAATAGTCAAATTTACCTTGTCGGGCGGGAATAACTCATCATCTACAAATGTTTGTGGTAGGCCTTCAATAAACCTGATGTTTGGAAAGCATATAGAAAGTTCGTCATAAAGTTTTTGCCAGCATGCATAAAACCAAACAATATTATCGGGCTTGTGTGATAAATGTGTGTCAGTATTTTCTAGCAATTTTCTTACAAAATAACTCTTTCCAGAGTTGGACGGGCCTGCTAAAATGCATGAAAAAGGGTGTTGTAACCGTGTGTCCATGGATTAAAAACAAAACAGTCTTGTTGGAAAATCGCAAGAAGACTGCCTTTCAAAAACAGGATCCAGGAGCTTCTTAAAAAGAGCAACTAATTCACCTGAAAAAGAACGGTGTAACTGTCACCACAGCATTAGAACCCGAAAGGTAGTGTGGTAAAATCGTCTCGCAGACGCCTCTTTGTATATACAAGCCTCTGAGTTTTGCGCAACGGTCTTGTTTCAATTTGCCACAAGTTCTTATTTCTTACAAAACCTGGTTGCTCCACAGATATAAATTTCTGTGTTTCAAGATTACGGTTGAGGATGTAATCCAAAACCAGATCCTTTAGGCTGTCAAAATTAATATCCCTCGCATTAGCAACGTTTAGCGTGATCCCCTTAACCTTTAAAACCGTCTTACCGATATTCAGTTTGTACCCATAGGATTTTGGACCTGTAGATACAAACTCTGTGATGTATGTGTTATCGGGTATTTCGCTGGTCAATTCACCCAAATAATCGCCTAAAGGGGGGAGCCAGTCACCTTCACGATGAACAAAAATGACAGAATCTGTGTCGTGATAAAGACACCTTTCCTGCAGTCTGTCCAGGAGGGAGTAGAGTTCTAGTCTGGTGTAGGCCGTTGTAAAACATGCTATAAAAATGTTTGTGTTTTTGTTGATTGTGTGATGTCCTTTTGCGTATTTCCAATTGACCGTCGCGGTTTCATCATCGATAAAATTCAGACAAGAAACCTCGTAGTATGGTAGAAAGACATAGCGAAAGAGGTCATCAGGGTTATTCACGATGGTTGTACAGGGTAAATTAGATCTCTGAGCAAACTTCCCCCATAATGAATTTAAGAAAAGTTTTGAGATCTGTCTTTTCACGGGGTTCACAGCAATATTTGCTGGGTCTAATTGTACACCTTCTCTTTCAAGAAAGGCATCGATGCCCAATGCCTCCTGCTTGTCCCTAAGATGGAGTTCAATGTAGGGCGCAAACAGCTTGTCCGTCGTGTTGCTAAGAACTTGTGGCAAATTGAAACAAGACCGTTGCGCAAAACTCAGAGGCTTGTATATACAAAGAGGCGTCTGCGAGACGATTTTACCACACTACCTTTCGGGTTCTAATGCTGTGGTGACAGTTACACCGTTCTTTTTCAGGTGAATTAGTTGCTCTTTTTAAGAAGCTCCTGGATCCTGTTTTTGAAAGGCCGTCTTCTTGCGATTTTCCAACAAGACTGTTTTGTTTTTAATCCATGGACACACGGTTACAACACCCTTTTTCATGCATTTTAGCAGGCCCGTCCAACTCTGGAAAGAGTTATTTTGTAAGAAAATTGCTAGAAAATACTGACACACATTTATCACACAAGCCCGATAATATTGTTTGGTTTTATGCATGCTGGCAAAAACTTTATGACGATCTTTCTATATGCTTTCCAAACATCAGGTTTATTGAAGGCCTACCACAAACGTTTGTAGATGATGAGTTATTCCCGCCCGACAAGGTAAATTTGACTATTGTTGATGATCTTATGGATACCGCTAGTGTAAACAGCGAGCTTGAAAAGGCATTCACCAAGTATGTGCATCATAGAAATCTAAGTATATTGTATCTGGTGCAGAACATATTTTGCCAAGGTAAAAAGAGTAGAACGATAAATTTAAATACCAAGTACATGGTTCTATTTAATAACCCGCGTGATAAATTGCAAATCCTAACATTAGCGAGACAAATGTATCCTGGGAAAACACATTTCTTTTTGGAGGCTTTTGAGGACGCTACGCGGGAGCCTTATGGCCACCTGCTAGTAGATTTAAGGGCAAATACCCCTGAGGAACTTCGTTTAAGGTCAGGTTTCTTACCGCCAGCTTTGCCGGCTGTGTATATTCAGAAGAGAAATGGTTTTAAAAAGTGAGATTTAGAAGGCTACGGGCATTCTAGGACACCTACATAGCACCGCCAGGATGTCGGAGAGATTACGCCGTAATTGGGCTCTCTTAAAAACGCTTGTAAAAGCGACTCCTTCTGTCAGAAAATCTATTTTGCACCACGCGAGCGATGATTTAATAGCGTCCATAGCCGAGGTAGCCTTAAATATTCTAAAAGGACGAATTCCACTAAAGGAGCGTCAGAAAAAGATTCTAAAGAAGTGGCGTAAGGCCATAAGGAGGCTGTGTGATAAAGCAACAAGTATAAAGAAAAAGAAGCGCTTAGTGAACCAGACAGGTGGATTCATAGGACCGCTATTGGGGTTTGCAATTCCGTTAATAACAAGCTTGCTTTTTAACAAATAATGGATCATGCTGAGAAAATGTACTTGGTGCCGAAACACGCTCTTAAGGAGATGAGTCAGGTCTTTACATCACCATCCGATGTAAGGCAGAGCGTGATACAACGCTTGGATGATGAAATTAGCGGTATTTTGCATAACTCTGACTTACCGGATGATGTGAAAATTAAAAGATACACAGATATAATGCATAGATACTTGGTTCTTGCTAAACAGGAGACTAAAGAGCTAGCAACTTTAAACATTGTTAATCAATTTGATCCTGGTCATCAACAATTGCCAAATACAACCGCTGATAAAAGTGATTCGGTCCTTGAAATTGTATCACATGTCAACCCCCGTTTTAAGAAAAATGCTGAAGTTTTGTTAAATAGGATGAAGCAGAATGCCAAAGTTACATCATGGAATGAAAAAGGCGAATTTATTTATAAGGGTGATGTTATTCTTGGCTCCAACATGATGGACCTTGTGCTCTGTGCGACTCAAAGCCACAGAGTGTCAAGAAATTAAAATCCGCCAGGCTGGGTTGCATTTATGCATGCCATGGCTGACATAAATATACCGTCTACTGTTGTGGGTAATTCATCTACAAGAGAGATTCTGGACGGTTTAAAAACAAACCTGAATGATCCATCTGTAAGTGACTTGCCTAATCGCACTCTCCAGACCACCCCCTTCACACCTACGGGGATAAGACAGGGGACTTTGCTACCAAAAAGAAGAACGCACCCGATGCTACAATCTAGTTGGTTAAGCTTGTAAATACTGGTTATGTGTATATTATTGGTGTATTGTAATTAGATTAGTAAAAGAGATTAATATGATTTTTAATACATTTTAAAGAGATTTATAATATTTTATGATTTTTAATAAATTTTAAATAGATTTATAATATTTTATGATTTTTAATAAATTTTAAAGAGATTTATAATATTTTATGATTTTTAATAAATTTATTAGGTGCGGGGTCTAAACTAGTGGGCGGTGCACCTGTCACTTTGACGACTGGAGTTTTGACAGCTAGTGGGTGGGGTCTAAACTAGTGGGCGGGACACCTGTCACTTTGAAGACTGGGGTTTTGACAGCTAAACTAGTGGGCGGGGTCTAACCTAGTGGGCGGGGCACCTGTCACTTTTTGATGACTTATATGTATTCTTTACTACTGAGGTGGAATAGCAAGAGGATGATGATGAGGATGGCATGGCCAAGACACCCAATCATCTGAGTGGAAGGTGGAACTGGCTCCTTGGGCACACTAACCAGAATGGCCACCAGTATGCTTGCTTGCTTGCGCTGTGACAGGCATATTGTTGACATCAAGGAGTCTGATGATTACTGGATAGCCATGCAAAAATGGGGGAATGGTGGATGCCCCTCTCTGCCCCCTGCAGTCCTCCCTCTACCTGCTGCCACGAGCAACAGAAGCCACATCAGCAGCAGCAGCTAGTTCAGTCTCCTCAACATGATGGAGCAGTTTTTCCATGTGCCACGCCAGGCTGAGGCCATTTAGCAAGCTGACAACTCCCACCTTAATGCCCAGGTTCAGGCTTACCTAAACTCTGGCCAGTCTCTTGGGCATACCCTGTTTCCCTGACCCCATGGATTTCTGGACAGGCAGACTGGAACAGTGGCCCGAACTGGCAAAGCAAGCTCTCTTACTTATTTCTTGCTAAGCCTCCAGTGTTATTTTTGACAGAGTTTTCAACTCTGCAGGGGCTGTGGAGACACCCAAACAGACCAAAGTTGCCCTCTGCCTGTGTCCAATACATTGCTTTTGTCAAAATGAACCAATCCAGGATTCAGGAGGATTTTCACACTTCGGCTGATTTCAATGAATATATCTAGCCTTGCTGGGTTCCCCATCTTGCCACTGTTGCTGTCTGACTGCATGCTGCCATTATGCCACTGCTGAGATCTGCCTACAATCACGTTCTGTACTGCTGCTGTTGTCGCCTCCATCATGCCACTGCTGCGACCTTCCTAGTCCCTACCATCTCATTGTGCACAGCTGCTGCTGCTGCCTCCTTAATGCCTCTGCTGCGACCTGCCAACTTTCAGTTGCCTCCACCATACCACTGCCGCAATCATGCCACTGCTGCGGCCTGCTGACCATCATCTTCCGTAAGGCTGCTGCTGCCACCATCATGCTGCTGCCTCCCTGCCAACATTTACCATATGGCTGCTGCTACTGCCTCCTTCATGCCACTGCTGTGACCTGCCTACATTCATGTTCTGTACATCTGCTTCTGCTGCCGCCTCCATCAAGCCACCGCCACCATCATGTCACTGCTGCTTTCTGCTGACCATCATCTTTCGTGAGACTGCTGCTGCCTCCAAAATGCTGCTGCCTTTCTAGCAACATGTACCATATGGCTGCTGCCTCTTGCTTTTAATTCCCTACTGCCACCACCATTAACGCAAAGCATCTGCCACCACTATCACTACTACTATTACTACTACTACCTATAGACAGCCTTGTATTCTTCATGCTATGCTGCTTCTTCTGACGCTAATATTGCAGCCGCATGACACTGTATCCGTACCATACCCTTTCCAAATGCACTCTGCAGTGTTGCTGCTCCCAATTAAAAGGGAAATTTTCTGTTGCTGTCATTGTTTTCCAGATCTTGCGGAGGAAGGAGGGAGGAAACAATTCATAAAAAATAAACAAAATGAGATTAAAAAACATTTTTTCCTAAACACCCTAGTCCTAGTTGGCTAAAGGGGTTATATACAAACTTTCAGGACAATTGGAGCAACTGCGGTTCAGCCTGAACAGATTCAGGTACGAATTGAACTTTTTTAAAAATTCGGCAAACCAGACCCAAAATGAATCTGGCTTGGTTCGCTCATCTCTATTTCTTACCACTATTCACTTTTTGTCTATTTTTAAGACTTTTATTTATCAGGACAATCATTATCCATGTTCTGATGGATAATGTTAAGTTGTTCTCTATAAGTTGTATATAAGTTGTTCTCTATAATACTGCACTGTACAGTGGAACCAAATCAAACACTATGAATCTATATGGACTCAAAATAGATATGAACACAGATATCCATGTGGATAAGATAACCACAATAATATCTCCTATGTGCTGACCTAGTAAATATATGTCATGTAACACTGCTGCTTACTGAATGTCAGATATGATGTGAAAAGAGTCATATTACTGAAGTCATGTTTTAGTTAGGCCATAGATACCTTACACAGGACTGGTCCATGAGCTATACCACTGGCTGCATATACAGTAGGGGTCAACTGTCTGATATAAGAAAGGAATTTTAAATACATGTATATTGGAAAATTGTATGATTTCCCATTATATATACAAATAAGAAAAATAACAACTGGAATACCCCTTTTAGTGTGAACAGAGCTGAGCTTCATTGAATGCATATATTAGGAAGAAGTGACTTTTCACTGCATGTAAATCCCTTTGAAAATCCAGGTATAAATTAAATGCATTGAAATCATCCCGTACAAAATGTTCCCTGGTTTTAAGTGGAAGGACGCTTTGAGGGCATGTAGAATATTAAACACAGATCTTAAAAGCTCTGCATGGATACATTGTTATTGTGAGGCAAAAGAATGTACTTGAACACTCAGAGAATGTCAGTCGCAATTTTAATGACCGGTTTGTTTAATCAATATTCAAGTAGTTTTCAGTGCCCTTTTGATTGTCAGGCTTACAAAGAGATAATAGTGAATGTCATCGTTGGAAGAAAGCAACTTACTTGCATGCAGTAGATCAATAAGAGTAATTGTTCTTTTACATATGATAGATAGAAATGACATAACTGCTGTCTTTTATAGGAACAATTTTTACATTATCTGATCTGAAGATAAACAACTGAGACTTCTGTCGCTATCACAGAATCTTTATATTGACTGATGAAATGGAGAGTCGCGCAGTGGTAAGTAACCATGAGGCACAAAGATGTGGGCTTGTCTGAATAGAAACAGCAGACAAGACACCTGGTAAAATGGTTCTATTTCAGATCCTCACTGACTAAAGGAAATAGTGTTGCTTTAGTATTCCTGATCATTTCATTTTTCGCACTTTGTTAAAAATTAGAGATGAGCGAGCACTAAAATGCTCGGGTGCTCGTTATTCGAGTGGAATTTTTCCCGATGCTCGGGTGCTCGTTTCGAATAACGAATCCCATTGAAGTCAATGGGAGACTCGAGCATTTTTGCAGGGGACCAAGGCTCTGCCTAGGGAAGGCTGGGTGAAAATCTGGAAACCTCAGAAAATGATGGAAACACCACGGAAATGGACAGGAAACAGCAGGGGTAGCATGCATGGGTGCCTCTGAGGCTGCCTAATCCCACCATTACCCCAAATTCTCGGGCAACATCCTGGTGGTGACCCTCAAGGCAATTGTGCTCACCCAAACCAAGAAGGGCGAGGCACATGCCCATCACGTGTTAGGGAAGCACCCAACTAGGTGCAACGAAGGTCCATCACCCATGCCCATGCTGGCACTGCTGTCCTATCCCCCGCCCCACGACGCAGGCATAAGCCTGACACAGCATGGCAGTGACACCAACAAGTGACCAAGTTACATGAGGTAGCAGGTGAGCCACCCAAACATGTAGCCTGACACAGCATGGCGGTGACAACAGGGTGACCGAGTTAGACTGAGGTAGCAGTCGAAGAAGAAATAAAATTTAGTATGACCCTGTATGGCGGTGACAACAGAGTGAACGAGTTAGAGTGAGGTAGCAGGCGAAGCACAAATAAAATTTAGGGTGACCCTGTATGGCTGTGACAACAGAGTGACTGAGTTACACTGCAGGAGCAGGCGAAGCACATTAAAATTTAGCGTGGCCCTGTATGGCTGTGACTACGTAGTGACCGAGTTACACTGCGGGAGCAGGCGAAGCACATTAAAGTTTATCGTGGCCCTGTATGGCTGTGACTACAGAGTGACCGAGTTACACTGCGGAAGCAGGCGAAGCACATTAAAATTTAGCATGGCCCTGTATGGGGACGTTGAGGGCTTGTGCATGTGGGTGGGTGGAACTTTATTTCCGCTTGCGCTCCAATGTCTGATCTAATGACAGCTGAACGCTGCGCAGGGACACATTGGTGGACAGTATGGAGGATCGTGGAGGCGAAGGGGTAGTTTTCGGGTGGGAGGAGCTCGTGCCGGGGTCCTGGGCGGGGGGTTGACTCGCAGAGGCAGCAAGTGACACAGGGGAAGGAGCAGTGATGTGACCCGCAGGAGGTGAACGGCCTTGGTTCCATTGAGTTGGGTGTTTAGCACTCATATGCCTGTGCATGCTGGTGGTGGTTAGGCTGGTAGTGGTGGCACCCCTGCTGGGTTCAAAATTTTGTGTATATAACTGTATTATATATCAGAGAGAAACAAAGGATTGTGCAGACTGGGCCTGGAATAGAGCTACCCAGAAAATGTCCCACAGTGACCTTTTTCAAATATATTTGTATAACCGAGCAATAAAACGTATTTTCTAACGTGACGTGTAGTATATAGCAATTAGAGAGAAACAAAGGATTGTGCAGACTCGGCCTGGTATAGTTCAACCCAGAAAATTGTTCCATTGAACTTTTTCAAATATATGTGTATTAACTGAGAGCAAAAAAATGTATTTTCTAATGTGACGTGTAGTATCGATCAGTTAGAGAGAAAAAAAAGAACTTTGCAGACTTGGGCTGCTATAGTGCAACCCTCTATGGCGGTGACAACTGAGTGAACGAGTTAGAGTGAGGTAGCAGGCGAAAAACAAATAAAATTTACATGACGCAGCATGGCGGTGACAAGAGTGACAGAGTTAGATTGAGGTAGAAGGCGAAAAACAAATAAAATTTAGCGTGACCCTGTATGGCGGCGGTGACAACAGAGTGTCCGAGTTAGAGTGGAGTAGCAGGTGAACCACCCAAAAATTTAGCCTGACACAGCATGGCGGTGACACCACCAATGCCTTTGTCCGACTGAGATTGCAGTCAAATGGCTGTAGGTGAGCCTCCCAAAAAATTTTTTTGGGAGTGTCTGAAGTCGACCCTCCAAAAAAATTTTTTTTTTAGTGTCTGTAGTTGACGCTCCTGAAAATTTTTTTAGAGTGTCTGTAGTTGACGCTCCAGAAAAATTGTTTGGAGAGAGGGCCTGTAGGTGGCCCTCCGGAAACATTGTCTTAAAAGAGTGCCAGTTGGCCCTCTAAAAAATTCCCTTTTTGGTCAGCGTTTGTCAATGAAGAGAAGGAGGAGGAGGAGTAGAGGAGAGGAATCGGATACATAAGGAATCTTATTCTTTAGCTGCTTTCCCCCGGAGGAGATTTGAATTCCGGTGAAATCCAGGCTTTGTTCATTTTAATAAGCGTCAGCCTGTCAGCGCTGTCAGTTGACAGGTGTGTACGTTTATCGGTGATGACGCAACCAGCTGCACTGAATACCCGCTCTGACATCACGCTAGCGGCAGGGCAGGCCAGCACCTCCAAGGCGTACAGCGCCAGTTCAGGCCACGTGTCCAGCTTTGAAACCCAGTAGTTGTATGGAGCAGAGTGATCACGCAGGACGTTGGTATGGTCAGCTAGGTACTCCCTCACCATCTTTCTGTACAGCTCCCCCCTACTTTGCCTAGACTGGGGACAGGTGACAGTGTCTTGCTGGGATGACATAAAACTGGTAAAGGCCTTGGAGAGCGTTTCCCTGCCAGTGCTGGACAAGCTGCCTGCTCGCCTCCTCTCCCCCGCTACTTGGCCCACAGAACCACGCCCTCTGCCGCTAGCGGCATCAGATGGGAAGGTTTGTTTCAGCTTGTGCACCAGGGCCTGTTGATATTGATTCACTCTCATACTCCTTTCCTCTACAGGGATGAGAGTGGAAAGGTTCTGCTTGTACAGTGGGTCCAGGAGAGTGAACACCCAGTAATCTGTGTTTGAAAAAATACTTCTAACGCAAGGGTCACGGGATAGGCAGCCTAACATGAAGTCTGCCATGTGCGCCAGAGTCCCAACACGCAAGAATTCCCTCTCCTCACTGGCCTGACTCTCCATTTCCTCCTCCTTCTCCTCTTCAGCCCATACACGCTCAAGAGTTAAGAAGGACTGAGCATTGGTACCCTCTTCTGTCTCGCCAACATTCTCCTCCTCTTCCTCCTCATCCTCATCCCCCTCCTCCAATACGCGCTGAGAAACAGACCGGAGGGTGCTTTGGCTATCAAGCGACATATCTTCTTTCCCCATCTCCTGTGACAAGCGCAAAGCTTCTGACTTCATGCTGAGCAGTGAGTTTTTCAACAGGCAAAGCAGCGGGATGGTGAAGCTGATAATGGCGGCATCACCGCTGACCATCTGTGTTGACTCCTCAAAGTTGCTCAACACCTGACAGATATCAGACATCCACGTCCACTCCTCATTGTAGACTTGAGGAAGCTGACTGACCTGACTACCAGTTCTTGTGGAAGTTGACATCTGGCAGTCTACAATCGCTCTGCGCTGCTGGTAAACTCTGGATAACATGTTTAATGTCGAATTCCATCTCGTGGGCAAGTCGCACAACAGTCGGTGAGCTGGCAGTTGTAGGTGCCGCTGTGCTGCCCTGAGAGTGGCAGCATCTGTAGTTGACTTGCGGAAATGAGCAAAGATGTGGCGCACCTTGGTGAGCAAATCTGACAAATTGGGGTATGTCTTGAGGAACCACTGAACTATTAGATTGAACACGTGGGCCAGGCATGGCACATATGTCAGTCTGCCGAGTTGCAGAGCCGCCACCAGGTTACGCCCGTTGTCACACACAACCATGCCTGGCTTGACCTTGCCGTCAGGCCCTGTAACAGCTCTTGGGAGGTGTGCCTTTTGTCACCTAAGCTCAGCAGTTTTAGCACCGCCTGCTGGCGCTTACCCACGCCACTGCTGATGCGCCTAGAGCTACCGACTGAAGGCGCCGTGCCCACGGATGGTAATTCGGAGGAGGGGTTGGAGGAAGAGGCATAGTACATCTGAGAAACCGTGACCGAGGTAGGCCCCGCAATCCTCGGTGTGGGCAGTACATGAGCGGCCCCAGGGTCAGACACGGTCCCAGCCTCCACCAAGTTAACCCAATGTGCCGTCAGTGAGATATAGTGTCCCTGCCCGGCAGCACTTGTCCACTTGTCCACGTGTCCGTGGTTAGGTGGACCTTATCACTAACCGCGTTGGTCAGGGCATGGATGATGTTCTCTGACACATGCTGGTATAGGGCTGGGATGGCACATCGGGAAAAATAGTGGTGGCTGGGGACCAAGTACCGAGGGACAGCCACCGCCATCAGATTGTGGAAAGCCTCAGTCTATCAGTCTATAGGGCAGCATCTCCAGGCTCAACAATTTGGAGATGTGGACGTTTAGGGCTTGTGCATGTGGGTGGCTGGAATAGTATTTGCGCTTGCGCTCAAATGTCTGCTGCAAAGACAGCTGAACGCTGCGCTGGGACACATAGGTGGAGGTTGTGGAGGATCATGGAGGTGAAGGGGTGGTTGTAGGGCGGGAGGCGCTCTTGCCGGGGTCCTGGGCAGGGGGTTGACTCGCCGAGCCAGCATGTGACACAGGGGAAGGGGCAGTGGTGTGACCCGCAGGAGGTGAACGGCCTTGGTTCCACTGAGTCGGGTGTTTAGCACTCATATGCCTGCGCATGCTGGTAGTGGTTAGGCTGGTAGTGGTGGCTCCCCTGCTGATCCTGGTGTGGCACAGGTTGCACACCACAGTCTGTCGGTCATCCTCACTTTCTTTAAAAAAACCTCCAGTCTTGCGAACATCTAGGCCTCGGCACGGGAGCTTGACTCCGTGAAACAGTTGCTGATCTACCTGCTCTGGCCCTGCTTCTCCCTCTGGCCACCCCACTGCCTCTTCCAACCTGTTCTGGTGCTGCACTTGCATCCCCCTCAGAAGCACTGTCTTGAGTTGGATTACCAACCCAGCTCGGGTCAGTCACCTCATCATCCACCAGCTCTTCCTCCGATTCCTCACTCTGCTCCCCCCTCGGACTTACTGCCCTGACAACAACATCACTGTCTGACAACCGTGTCTCATCATCATCATCATCATCCGACACCTCTTCACGCACTACTTGCACTAAGTCCACACTCTCATCACCCACAGACTGTGAAAGTTCTAAATTTTGTGCATCAGGACAGAGCAACTGCTCAGGTTGCTGTTGAGCAGTGGTTTGTGTCTCTGGGTAGGGTCCTGAAAAGAGTTCCTGTAAGTATGCCAGATCTGAATCCATACTTTCCTTGGGTGGGGCAGGCTGGGGGGAAGGAGGTTGAGCTGGAGGAGCCAGAGGTCTACTCCCTTGGCTAGCGTGGGTGGACTGCGTGGAAGACTGGGTGGTGGATAAATTACTGGACGCATTGTCCGCTATCCACGTCATCACCCGTTCGCACTGTTGTGGTTTCAAAAGTGGTGTACCACGTGAACCAGTAAGTTGCAAGATGAAGCTAGGGAGCGAAACTCTGCGGCGTTCCACTGCTCCCTCATCAACATGTATTGTGTCACCCTGCCCAGGACCACAGCCTCTGCCCCCTACACTACTTGAACACCCACGCCCTCGTCCTCGACCCTTAGCCCTTGGGTTCAACATTTTGTATGTTCCCTGCACTGTATGATATATAACTGAGAGAAAAAACGTAGTCTTTAGACGGCGGCTATTGTACCGCAAACCACTCAATTTTTCACTGCAATGTATGATATATAACTGAGAGAAAAAAATGTATATTTTATACACTCCGACTAGTGTGCAGCACACGACAGAATTTTGCACTGCACTGTATAATGTATAACTGAGACGAAAAACGTATATTTTCTACACTCCGGCTAGTGTGCAGCACACGACAGAATTTTTCACTGCACTGTACGATATAACTGAGAGGAAAAACGTATATTTTCTACACTCCGGCTAGTGTGCAGCACACGACAGAATTTTGCACTGCAATGTATAATATATAACTGAGAGGAAAAACGTATATTTTCTACACTCCAGCTAGTGTGCAGCACACGACAGAATTTTGCACTGTACTGTATAATATATAACTGAGAGGAAAAACGTATATTTTCTACACTCCGGCTAGTGTGCAGCACACGACAGAATTTTGCACTGCACTGTATAATGTATAACTGAGAGGAAAAAGGTATATTTTCTAGACTCCGGCTAGTGTGCAGCACACGACAGAATTTTTCACTGCACTGTAGGATATATAACTGAGAGGAAAAACGTATATTTTCTACACTCTGGCTGGTGTGCAGCACACAACAGAATTGTGCACTGCACTGTATAATGTATAACTGAGATGAAAAACGTGTATTTTCTACACTCCGGCTAGTGTGCAGCACACGACAGAATTTTTCACTGCACTGTAGTATATATGACTGAGAGGAAAAACTGCAGGAAAATTTTTCACTGCACTGTAGGATATATAAAAAACGTATTCCCTAGACTGACGCTACTGTACAGCACACTACATAATTGTTCACTGGACTGTAGTGTATTGAAATTAGAGAAAAACGTATTCCCTAGAATGACGCTACTGTACAGTAAACTACATAATTGTTCACTGGACTGTAGTGTATAGAAATGACAGAAAAACGTATTCCCTAGACTGACGCTACTGTACAGTACACTACATAATTGTTCACAGGACTGTAGTGTATAGAAATGACAGAAAAACGTATTTCCTAGACTGACGCTACTGTACAGTACACTACATAATTGTTCTCTGGACTGTAGTGTATAGAAATGACAGAAAAACGTATTCCCTAGACTGCACTACAGATCTCAGCAAGCCAAGGTACAGCATCAGCAAAAATGAGTACTTTGGGCAATTTATTTTGGGTCTGTGTGGACCACGTGCTGTCCCTTCTGCCACCAGTCACTGTGTACAGTGTGCAGCCAAGATGGCGGTAGCTGCACTACAAGTCCCAGCAAGCAGTCTGGAGGAGACCAAAAAAAAAAAAAAAGGTGCTTGTAGCCCTTAGAAGGGCTGTTGGGTTCTTTGTGGGTGATTCCTGCCTAACCAACATCTAAATTCAGGCCCTAACTCCCCGCCTCTCCCTGACAGACAGCAGCTCTATCCCTAATCTCATGAAGACGGCGTATGACGCGAGCAGCGCGGGACCAGATTCTTATATTCCCAGGTCATCTTATCTGGCCAGCCAATCCCTGCTATCGACTTGTAGGGGCCCCACGTGATGCTAGGAGGTACCAAAGACTCTCCTGCATGTTGATTGGCTGAAAAAAGGCGCCGAACATGCAGGAAGAGGAAGTTGCCATTTCCTCGAGGATCGCGATATGCTCGTCCGAGTAGCGAGCATATGCGAATACCCTAATGCTCGAACGAGCATCAAGCTCGGACGAGCATGTTCGCTCATCTCTATTAAAAATCTATTTATCTATCTTCATTCAGATGACTTTTTAGAGTAAGCTGACATACCTGTGTACTTGAGTAATAACACTATTTCTGGACATTTTATAAATTGCATAGTGCGTGTTTTAGCAGTCTTCTTCTTTGCAACTCCATCTCTAAGTCTCACTTTTTCGTGAGCTAGGGTGTAGAGACTAGCTACTATGATTTCACCCATAGAGTTCTCATAGAGAAAACAGGGCATTCTAGAGAAGTACTGAGCAGTATTGATGTTTTTAAAGCCTTTTGGTTGAGAACAGAGCTGAGCTCCATTGAATGCATATATTGTTGCAGCATCTGACTCACTCACTACAGCTCACTGCAACTCCCCCTCTACTCTCCATAGACTTCTAATGGCAGCTATAATTCAATCCTTCAGTGAGCAGTGTGTCTTGGTCTAATATGTCTTTAATACAGAATTCAGAGTTAACATTAGTTTAAGAAAGAGGGGTGGAGGAAAGCTGATAGCTAATAACTGTAGAAATAGACATTTTTCTCTGATAAGATATATTACAACGTTCATGTGTACAGTCATGGCCAAAAGTTTTGAGAATGACACAAATATTATATTTTCACATGATCTGCTGCCCTCTGGTTTTTATGTGTGTTTGTCAGATGTTTTTATCACATACAGAAATATAATTGCAATCATATTATGAGTAACAAAAGCTTATATTGACAGTTAGAATGAGTTAATGCAGCAAGTCAATATTTGCAGTGTTGTCCCTTCTTCTTCAGGACCTCTGCAATTCTCCCTGGCATGTTCTCAATCAACTTCTGGACCAAATCCTGACTGATAGCAGTCCATTGTTGCACAATCAATGCTTGCATTTTGTCAGAATTGTAGGTTTTTGTTTGTCCACCCGTCTCTTGATGATTGACCACAAGTTCTCAATGGGATTAAGATCTGGGGAGTTTCCAGGCCATGGACCCAAAATCTCTATGTTTTGTTCCCTGAGCCATTTAGTTATCACCTTTGCTTTATGCAAGGTGCTCCATCATGCTGGAAAAGGCATTGTTGATTGCCAAACTGCTCTTGGACGGTTGGGAGAAGTTGCTCTCGGAGGACATTCTGGTACCATTCTTTATTCATGGCTGTGTTTTTAGGCAAGACTGTGAGAGAGCCGATTCCCTTGGCTGAGAAGCAACCCCACACATGAATGGTTTCAGGATGCTTTACAGTTGGCATGAGACAAGACTGGTGGTAGCGCTCACCTCGTCTTCTCCGAATAAGCTGTTTTCCAGATGTCCCAAACAATGAAAAGGGGATTCATCAGAGAAAATGACTTTACCCCAGTCCTCAGCAGTCCACTCCCTGTACCTTTTGCAGAATATCAGTCTGTCCCTGATGTTTTTTCTGGAGAGAAGTGGCTTCTTTGCTGCCCTCCTTGAGACCAGGCCTTGCTCCAAGAGTCTCCACCTCACAGTGCGTGCAGATGCACTCACACCTGCCTGCTGCCATTCTTGAGCAAGCTCTGCACTGCTGGTAGCCCGGTCCTGCAGCTGAAACACTTTTAAGAGACGGTCCTGGCGCTTGCTAGTCTTTCTTGGGTGCCCTGGAGCCTTTTTGGCAACAATGGAACCTCTCTCCTTGAAGTTCTTGATGATGCGATAGATTGTTGACTGAGGTGCAATCTTTCTAGCTGCGATACTCTTCCCTGTTAGGCCATTTTTGTGCAGTGCAATGATGACTACACGTGTTTCTTTAGAGATAACCATGGTTAACAGAAGAGAAACAATGATGCCAAGCACCAGCCTCCTTTTAAAGTGTCCAGTGGTGTCATTCTTACTTAATCATGATAGATTGATCTCTAGCCCTGTCCTCATCAACACCCACACCTGTGTTAATGGAGCAATCACTGAAACGATGTTAGCTGGTCCTTTTAAGGCAGGGCTGCAATGATGTTGAAATGTGTTTTGGGGGATAAAGTTCATTTTCTAGGCAAATATTGACTTTGCAAGTAATTGCTGTTAAGCTGATCACTCTTTATAACATTCTGGAGTATATGCAAATTGCCATTATAAAAATTGAAGCAGTAGACTTTGTAAAAATTAATATTTGTATCATTCTCAAACCTTTTGGCCATTACTGCACTATTAATGTATGCAAACATGAGTGAAATTTTCTTGAAAGTTTAAATCATTTGTTGCTGAATGTGTTTCCAGTAAATGTGGCAAGTCTTGTGAATTCCACAATTATGATTTGTCCTGCACCTTTGGCTGGGTACATTCTACAGTTAGCCCTGAGCATAAGAAACAATTTCATGTCAAGTAAATACAAATCTACTCTCTGACATTCAGTAAGCAGCAGTGTTACATGCCATATATAAGCTGGGTCAGCACATAGGACACATCCATGTGATAAGCAAATAGGTCTAGTGTTGGAATAATTTTAATTGTGATTATCTTATCCACATGGACATCTGTGTTCATATCTACAGTTGAGTCCATATAGAGCCATAGTCAGTGTAAGTCCCTATTCTGATGCTCCGATCTTGCAGCGCAGCTCCCGCCCTGAACTTCAAACACTGCCGGGGTCGCATAGCATGATGCTATGTAACCCTTAGAGGTCAAGAATGTAGTGGATAGCAATAACATAATGCTGACAGTGTTATCCAATACATTCCAGAACTATAAGGATTACATAGCATCACAAATCAATATAATGCTATGTTACCCCAGCAGTGCTGGAAGTTCAGGATGGGTGCTGCGCTGTTAGTCCAGAGCTTGACACTCGATCGTCTGAAACCAGCCTAAGGCCTCATGTACATAAGGTACGTGTTTGGTTTTGTTTGGTTCCACTGTACAGTGCAGTATTACATTCCCATTCAGATTTTGCACTGGACAGTTTGATTAGTAGAGTTTAAAGGACTCCATGTCTCACCCTTTAATCCATGTACAGTACATGGATCTGCTGCAAGTTCGTAAGTTGTAAATGCAGAGTAGTCATCAACACTCTTATACTGGCAGTTCGTGCCCACTACCTTCTCTCCTCACCATGTGGGCATGGCTACCGAAGAACTCACCGGGTCTCTTCTGTTGTTTACACAGAGGTTCCTGCCTACTGGAGTCCTGGGTCACTGGGGTAGTGTTGATTTGGTTTCCTAAAGGCAGACTGAGGTCTGCTTCTCTTCTGCTGTTTGTATATTGCACGTGGTTCCTTCTCTTCTTAGAAGGCCAGCACGTGTGCACCTTAGTCTTCCCCAGCAAATGGATGACTATCTTTGGTTAACCCCTGTGGGACGTGTTAGAGGTATAGGTTCTAGTTGCCTTGTTTCCTGCAAAGGTGCCCTATTTGTCTTGTTCATTTTCCTTTACTAACATCTGCCTGTCAACAGATTTGACCCTTCATTGTCTGACGTCCCCATACTGACCCTAATCTGCCTGCCCTGACCTTCAAACTGATTTTGGATTGCATGAACTTTGACAGCCCTGACGTCGCTTTGTCCTTGACTACGGTTTTACTTCATCCCACTGTGTTTCGCAACATTGTCTCTTGACCACCCTGGGTCAGCAGTCTACCAAGCAGAGACTATTCCAAGATTAACAGCATGGTGGACTCCTGAAGTGAAGTCCAGATCCCTGTATAGGGGTTAAATGGTGAAGACCAGTGGGGCTACTTAGTTAATGCCTAAGGAGTAGCTCCAAATCAAATATTTTCAGTAGACACAGTGGATTTCGCTGTATAACTAGAGATG
>ONZH01004423.1:0-28294 GCA_900303285.1 Rhinella marina | reverse complement strand
GCAAAAAATGAGCCCCTACCTGAGACAATCGCCCAAAAAATAAAAAAAATTACAGCTCTCTGACTATGGAGACACTAAAATGTGATTTTTTTTTTTGTGCTTCAAAAATATTGTGTAAAACTTAAATAAATAAAAAAAGTATACATATTAGATATTGCCGCGTCCGTAACGACCTGCTCTATAAAAATATCACACGATCTAACCTGTCAGATAAATGTTGTAAATAACAAAAAATAAAAACAATGCCAAAACTGCTAGTTTTTGTTACCTTGCCTCACAAAAAGTGTAATATAGAGCTACCAAAAATCACATGTACCCTAAAATAGCACTAACAAAACTGCCAACTTATCCCGTAGTTTCCAAAATGGGGTCAGTTTTTTGGAGTTTCCTACTCTAGGGGTGCATCAAATGTGACATGGCAATTTAAACTTTTTCCAGTGAAATCTACCCTGGTGTTCCTTTCCTTCCGCGCCCTGCCGTGTGCCTGTACAGCAGTTTATGATGACAAATGGGGCATTTCTGTAAACTACAGAATTAGGGTAATAATTACTGAGTTTTGTTTGGCAGTTAACCCTTGCTTTATTCTCAGAATAAAATGATTCATATGGAAAATCTGTTAAAAAAGTGAAATTCGGAAATTTTGGCTACATATTCCTTTAATTCTTGTGGAACACCTAAAGGGTTAATAACATTTGTAAAATAAGTTTTGAATACCGTGAGGGGTGTAGTTACTAAAATGGGGTCATTTTTGGGTGGTTTCTATGATGGAAGCCTCACAAAGTGACTTCAAACCTGAACTGGTCCTTAAAAAGTGGGTTTTGGAAATTTTGTGAAAAATTTCAAGATTTGCTTCTAAATTTCTAAGCCTTCTAACGTCCCCAAAAAAATAAAATGTAATTTTCAAAGTGATCCAAACCTGAAGTAGACACATGAGGAATGTAAAGTCATAACTATTTTTTGAGGCATTACTATGTATTTTAAAAGTAGAGAAATTGACATTTGGAAATTTGCAAATTTTTCTAAATTTTTGGTAAATTTGGTATTTTTTTATAAATAAGAATGAAATATTTTCACTCAAATTTACCACTGTCATGAAGTACAATATGTGACGATAAAACAATCTCAGAATGGCCTGGTTAAGTAAAAGCGTTCTAAAGTTATCACCACATAAAGTGAGACATGTCAGATTTGCTAAAAATGGCCTTGTCCTTAAGGTGAAAAATGGCTGGGTCCTTAAGGTGTTAAAAGCGTATAAAGTTGCATACCTTTTGAAAAATGAACGTTCGCTATTAGTGAACGAATATTCGCAAATAGCACATAATAACGTATATTTTATACGCAAATACAACAAATCTATTCGTTGAATATACGAATTTTAGGAAAAGTTCGGCGAATAATTTTTTGCACGATCTCTATTTGTAGCTCATCTCTATTTGTAGCCCTTAGAAGGGCTGTTGGGTTCTTTGTGGGTGATTCCTGCCTAACCAACATCTAAATTCAGGCCCTAACACTCTTCCTGACAGACAGCAGCTCTATCCCTAATCTCATGCAGACGGCGTATGACGCGAGCAGCGCGGGACCAGATTCTTATATTCCCAGGTCATCTGATCTGGCCAGCCAATCCCTGCTATCGACTTGTAGGGGCCCCACGTGATGCTAGGAGGTACCAAAGACTCTCCTGCATGTTGATTGGCTGAAAAAAGGCGCCTAACATGCAGGAAGAGGAAGTTGCCATTTCCTCGAGGATCGCGATATGCTCGTCCGAGTAGCGTGCATATGCGAATACCCTAATGCTCGAACGAGCATCAAGCTCGGACGAGCATGTTTGCTCATCTCTATTTAGGAACAACTCTGTGAGTGGCCAATCGAACATTTCTGGAGAGACTTGGAAATGGTTACCCACTGTCAACCCTGACAGAACTTGAGAGGATCTGCAGAGAAGAATGGTGGAAAATGCCCATGCGCAACCCTTATCATCATACCCAAGAAGACTGGAGGCTGTAATCGCTGCCAAAGGTGCTTCAACTTAGTGCTGGGTATAGGGTCTGAATACTTATACCAATACAATATTTTAATCAAATTAGCAAAGATTTAAAATATTCTGTTTTCACTTTCTTATTATGGGGTACTGAGTGCATAATGATGTGGTAAAACTTTTTTTAATTGTAGCCCAAGGACACAACATAACAAAATATGAAAAAGGTAAAGGGTCTGAAGACTTTCCACACTGTAGATCAATGGATGCAGCCCTGTTAGTGGTTATTTACTTACACAAATCCAAATAGCAAGCCATGTGGAACATATATGGATTTGTATGAATTAACAGAATCCCAGCCTGTAGCAGAAGTTCCAAAAGTTAAGCTTAAGGATCAAACTTCACCCGAAAAAACTCCTCAAGGTTTGGTTTATTTGCGGCTTGCGGCTAATGGCCTCCACAGGGTGGCGGAGTTTTGGCTGCATACACAAACATAGCACATAAACCTACCCTTAGGGCAGTAATTTTGAATGATATTTTAAAATGACATAAATTTAAGGATTTTTTTTTTCTGTTGTTTTCCAGTTCCTACAGAGAAACCTATCAGGGAAACACCATAAAAATGCCAAACCCAGAGCATACTGGGGCATATTTGCTAATAGTGTCTGATTCTTAGATTGATTAATAGTGTCTAATTCTTAATATTAGACAAATTCACTATTGTGTTACATGAACCTTTTTGTCCATGTCCCTACCCCCAAAAAACTGTCTAGTTTAAGTTTAAACCCTTTATAAGTTGGTGTACTTTTATTCCAAATATGTACCAAAATTTTGGTGCATTTTTTGACACATGAATATTCATTTAGTCCACATCCCTTATGAGAAGCCATGCCCCTTGTTGGACAAGGAGTAAAGTGCTTAGAAAATCATGTAAAGCAGTTGGTAAATGTAATGCAAAGCATACATGCCAGTTTTTTCAATAGTAAATCTACCCCAATGTGTTTTGAGAAAACATTATTGACCCAAAACGTCCCAAAAAAGTTTAAAACTAAAACAAATTGGGGCACGTTTACTAATCCTATAAATGGTGTAAACTTAAACAGACTGTCTAGACCTGCACCACATTTATCACAGTGGCTAAGGCTGGATGATAAATATAGTGGCAGAGCTAGATGAAGAACAGTACAAATTCTGAGTTTTTCTCTGCACACAGTTAATTTTCACCAAGTGCAGTGAAAATATGTCATATCAGCCTTATTGACTTGAATTAGGCCACATTGCCATGTGCATTGTCTTTGTAATGCTTGTAGATATGGACAGACACAGAGCCTTAACTTAGAATCCATTCTCCATGTCTACTTGTAGTGCAAGCTCTAGGCACTGCTGTCCTATCACAGCATGGCGGTGACACCACCAAGTGACCAAGTTAGATGAGGTAGCAGGTGATCCACCCAAAAATTTACCCTGACACAGCATGGCGGTGACACCACCAAGTGACCAAGTTAGATGTGGTGGCAGGTGAGCCACGCAAAAAATTTAGCCTGACACAGCATGGCGGTGACACCACCAAGTGACCAAGTTAGATGAGGTAGCAGATGAGCCACCCAAACATGTAGCCTGACACAGCATGGCAGTAACACCATCAAGTGACCAAGTTAGATGAGGTAACAGGTGAGCCACCCAAAAATTTAGCCTGACACAGCATGGCGGTGACACCACCAAGTGACCAAGTTAGATGAGGTAGTAGGTGAGCCACTCAAACATGAAGCCTGACACAGCATGGCAGTGACACCACCAAGTTACCAAGTTAGATGAGGTAGCAGGTGAGCCACCCAAAAATTTACCCTGACACAACATGACGGTGACAACAGAGTGACCAAGTTAAACACAAATAGTCAGCAGAAAGGTTGTGGGGGGATGGCACTACACAAAAAGGCTAATGTCCATGTGAACATGGGTTCCCTCACAAAACTGGAGTCAGTTTCCTCTGTGGTGCTCAGCAAAAAGTAAATAGCAAAGAACTTGCAAAAAGCATGTGTAGAAAGAGAATTGATGCGGCACTCACCAGAGTCTTCTTGCTTCTTAAAGTTTTATTAAACACTTACATAAAAACAGGTTGCAGGGCAGACGCCATTCAGTGCACCAGGAGACCAGCGGCGACGGCCGTTTCGCACACACGTGCTTCCTCTGGCCGCTTCCTGATGACGCAGCTGCGTCACCGCCTCTTTAAAGGGCCGCTGTCCCGGCACACTGTGACGGACCAGCAGCACAACAACATCTCAGCACAAAGTTTTAATATTATTCACCATTTGCAATATACACATGTATGTGAAGCAAAGTCTGTCTACCAAATAGTGGAATTAAGTGCCAATAAAGGAACTTAGATCATTCCTATCATTCATACCAAGAGGTCCAAGGGCTCCCGCTCTGATAATCTATCTTGCTTCTTTTTGTAAGAGGACTCTGTGCCTGTCCCCTCCCTGTGGCAGAATATATATCATTTCTAAACCAGCAAAACCCAGCACATTTGTATTACCTTGATGTTCTCTTCTTATGTGATCGATTAATCTGGGACATCCTTTGCCTGTAACAATAGAGTTCAGGTGTTCCCTGAATCTCTCATACAAACATCTGATTGTCTTACCTATATAAAATCAACCACATTGACAGAGAACTAGGTATACAATGTACTTGCTCCTGCAGGTAATAAAATCATGGACTTTATGCCTTAGACTTCCAAAACATAGGAATCTCTTCTGACAATTAAAAGCACAAAAAGAACAACTCCCGCATCTATAGTTGCCCGGGGAAACTAAGTCCCTAATCCAAGTGCTTGTTTTTTTCTCATGAAATCTACTTCTGACTATGGTGTCTTTGATTGTGTGACTGCGTCTGAAAGTAATACGGGGTTTTTTGGTTAATGTGGCCAGACTCGCATCCCTCTCTAAGATAGCCCAATGTCCCAAGACCACCTTCCGGATGGCCTGGGACATTGGGCTAAATCTGAAAGAGAACGTGAACTGTCTCCCATCCTCCTCCACTTTTCGCCTCCCCTTTTTTTGGTTATTCAATAGTTCCCTTTGGGAGAGTGAGGATGCTCTATTTAGGGCCTCGTTTAACACACTTTCAGGGTATCCTCTTTTGCGCAGCCTTTCTTTAAGTTCTAAAGCTTGTTTTGCAAAGCTATCTTGTGTGTTGTTTATCCTTCTCAGTCTGACAAATTGCCCATAGGGGACTGCTTTTTTTACGCTTTCTGGATGGAAGCTGTCATAGTGGAGCAGGGAGTTAGTCGCCGTGGGCTTTCTAAAGCCCTCAGTCAACAGACCACCCTCCCCCACCTGTACAGCAACATCCAGAAATTCCAGTTGTCTTCCCCCAAAATTCAAAGTAAAGCGCATGTTCATCGAATTATGTTCATTGAGGTATTTTGTGAAAGCTTCTGCTTCCTCCTTAGTTCCTAACCAAACAATAAAGATATCATCCACATAACGAAGGAAAGTGTGGATGCGATTAAGGAAGGGATTTTCAACAGAGAAAATGTATTTGTCCTCAAAAATAGCTAAAAAAATATTGGCGAATGTACATGCCACGGGGGTACCCATAGCGGTACCAACTTTTTGTTTATACCACCGAGAGCCAAATATGAAAGTATTGTTGGAGAGGACAAATTGCAAGGCCTCTTTTATAAAATCCCTAAATTCCTCATCCTTACCGGTGCTTACTAGCATCTCAATTACAGCCTCGACACCTAACTCTTGGGGGATCCGAGTATATAAACTCTCTACATCCAAAGATATAAGACTAAATTTGTCCTGCCACTGAATAGACTTCAGTGCAAGCAGAAAATCATTGGTGTCCCCTAGGAGAGAAGGGATTCCTTTGAGAAGGGGCCTCAATAGCCAGTCCAGATATTTGGACAGTGGCTCAGTCACTGAGCCAATCCCCGAGACGATAGGACGTCCAGGGGGGTGGCTCAGTGACTTATGAACCTTTGGCAGAAAGTACCAGGCCGGTTTAGTGGGGAAGATAGGAAACAGCTTTTCAGTTTTTTTCCTAGAGAGGGAGTCCGTACCAACATACCTATTCAATAAGCCCCGCAACTTTGTTTGAATTCTTGTTGTGGGATCATTTGTCAACTCTTCGTAGACATTACTGTCGCCTAATTGGCGTCAGGACTATATTACCCCCCTTGTCCGCAGGTTTCACAATGACATCTTCCTGCGCCTTAAGCCACTTAAGTGCTTTCTGTTCGCTAGTTGAGATATTTGGAGGTGCCTTGGGATATATCAAAGCCTTTATTTCCTTTAATACCTGGTGCATGAAGATGTCAATGTTACTCCCTGTGGGCAAAGGGGGGCAGTAAGTGCATTTAATCCCCCCCCCGTGAATTCCTCCACGGGATCAACAACACAAGGGTCTCCATCATGCTCTATATCTGCCAAAAACTCCAAACACATTTTTTCAGTTTCATTAAACTTGGTATCCACAATGAAACCAAGGGGGTTAGCTTTGGTTGGAATTTCGCACTTCTTTCTATCGTCACTAGCAACTATACTTTTACTTATTGTGGGACTGTTATACATCTTAAACAAGTTTAGCTTGCGTGCAGCTTTAAACATATCTATTTCAAAAGAGACAATATCAAAATCTTCAACCAGGCTATAACCCAAACCTTTGTTTAACACAGAGATGCAATTGGGTGGTAACTCCACCCCAGTTAGATTAATGACTATGTTCTCATTGTCTCTGTGTGCAATAGGTAATGGTGTCACTGTCTCCAAGATACTTGTTTCCTGCTTCTCCCAGATTTTCTGGTGCACTGAATGGCGTCTCCTGGTGCACTGAATGGCGTCTGCCCTGCAACCTGTTTTTATGTAAGTGTTTAATAAAACTTTAAGAAGCAAGAAGACTCTGGTGAGTGCCGCATCAATTCTCTTTCTACACATGCAGAGTGACCAAGTTAGACTGAGATAGCAGGTGAAGCACATAAAATTTTACACTGACACAGCATGGCGGTGACAACAGAGTGACCAAGTGAGACTGAAGTAGCAGGTGAAGCACATAAAATTTTACCCTGACACAGCATGGCGGTGACAACAGAGTGACCAAGTGAGACTGAGGTAGCAGGTGAAGCACATAAAATTTTACCCTCACACAGCATGGGGGTGAACCCAGAGTGACCAAGTTAGACTGAGGTAGCAGGTGAAGCACATTAAATTTTACTCTGACACAGCATGTCGGTGAACCCAGAGTGACCAAGTTAGACTGATGTAGCAGGTGAAGCACATAAATTTTACCCTGACACAGCATGGCGGTGACAACAGAGTGACCAAGTGAGACTGAGGTAGCAGGTGAAGCACATAAAATTTTACCCTGACACAGCATGGCGGTGAACCAAGAGTGACCAAGTTAGACTGATGTAGCAGGTGAAGAACATAAAATTTTACCCTGACACATCATGGCGGTGAACCAAGAGTGACCAAGTTAGACTGATGTAGAAGTTGAAGCACATAAAATTTTACCCTGACACAGCATGGCTGTGAACCCAGAGTGACCAACTTAGACTGAAGTAGCAGGTGAAGCACATAAAATTTTACCCTGACATAGCATAGCGGTGACAACAGAGTGACCAAGTGAGACTGAGGTAGCAGGTGAAGGGGTGGTTGTAGGGCGGGAGGCGCTCGTGCCGGGGTCCTGGGTGGGGGGTTGACTCGCTGAGCCAGCATGTGACACAGGGGAAGGGGCAGTGTTGTGACCTGCAGGAGGTGAATGGCCTTGGTTCCACTGGACTTACTGCCCTGACAACAAAGTCACTGTCTGACAACCGTGTCTCATCATCATCATCATCCGACACCTCTTCACGCACTACTTGCACTAATTCCTCACTCTCATCACCCACAGACTGCGAAAGTTCTAAATTTTGGAAATCGGCACAGAGCAACTGCTCAGGTTGAGCAGTGGTTTGTGTCTCTGGGTAGGGTCCTGAAAAGAGTTCCTGTAAGTATGCCTGATCTGAATCCATACTTTCCGTGGGGGGGGCAGGCTGGGGGGAAGGAGGTTGAGCTGGAGGAGCCAGAGGTCTACTCCCTTGGCTAGTGTGGGTGGACTACGTTGAAGACTGGGTGGTGGATAAATTACTGGACGCATTGTCCGCTATCCACCTCATCACCTGTTCACACTGTTGTGGTTTCAATAGTGGTGTACCACGTGAACCAGTAAGTTGCGAGATGAAGCTAGGGAGCGAAACTCTGCTGCGTTCAACTGCTCCCTCATCAACATGTAGTGTGTCACCCTGCCCAGGACCATGGCCTCTGCCCCCTACACTACTTGAACGCCCACGCCCTTTGTATGTTCACTTCACTGTATAATATATAACTGAGAGAAAAAACATATATTTTCTACACTCCGGCTAGTGTGCAGCACACGACAGAATTTTTCACTGCACTGTATACTATATAACTGAGAGAAAAAACGTAGTCTTTAGACGGCGGCTATTGTACCGCAAACCACTGAATTTGTCACTGCACTGTATGATATATAACTGAGAGATAAGATGTATATTTTCTACACTTCAGCTAGTGTGCAGCACACAACATAATTTTGCTCTGCACTGTATAATATATAACTGAGAGAAAAAACGTATTCCCTAAACTGCACTACAGATCCCAGCAAGCCAAGGTACAGCAGCAGCACCAGCAGCAGCAAAAATGAGTACTGAGAGGACTTTGGGCAATTTATTTTGGGTCTGTGTTGACCACGTGCTGTCCCTGTGCACAGTGTGCAGCCAAGATGGCGGTAGCTGCACTACAGGTCCCAGCCAGCAGCCATGAGGAAACAAAAAAAAAAAGGTGCTTGTAGCCCTTAGAAGGGCTGTTGGGTTCTTTGAGAATGATTCCTGCCTAACCAAAATCTAAATTGAGGCCCTAACACTCTCTCTGACAGACAGCAGCTCTATCCCTAATCTTATGCAGGCGGCATCTGACGGGACCAGATTCTTATATTCCCAGGTCATCTGATCTGGCCAGCCAATCCCTGCTATCGACTTGTAGGGGCCCCACGTGATGCTAGGAGGTACCAAAGACTCTCCTGCATATTGATTGGCTGAGAAAAGGCGCCTAACATGCCGGAAGAGGAAGATGCCATTTCCTCGAGAATCGCGATATGCTCGTCCGAGTAGCGAGCATATGCGAATACCCTAATGCTCGAACTAGCACCAAACTCGGAAGAGCATTTTCGCTCATCTCTAGTCACCACGCTTATAACGATGACGTCTTCGCAGGTCCTTTTGCAAGTCCTATAGAAAGAAGAAAGAAGAGGATACTGGCTGTGCGATCAACTGGATGAGGTGAGGGTTTTTTTTTTTAAATATTATTTTTAACCCCTGAATGGCCATTTTATTTATCTTTCCATTTTATTTATTTTTCGGTATGAACCCAAACTTTGCAGTTCGGATTCTCTCATCCCTATTTACAATTTAGGCATTGTTCAATGTATAGTACTGTACTGTATTTAAATTATACAGTATGGGGACTTGGCTATCACTGCATTTTTTGTTATTCATGGGAAGGTAATAAACTCTTACAGTTAAAAGTATCTTCACTTTCATTGTTGGAAAAGTGGACAACTAAATGACACATTCATTTCTACACTAAAAACGACTTATAACAATAGCGCTCTGATTCTGTGGATGCATTTAATGCTGTTACAATATTGCGGTGCAAATCAACCACAAGATGTGATTCACTGAACAACCTGGAAGAGAAAAGTCTCTTAGGATGGGATTAAAACTATATTATTCATGATCTTACAAACATTAGCAACTTAGCAGAATGTGTGAGCCTTTAGAACAGTGTTACTGCATTACATAATGGATTACAACCAATCTATCTAGTTTATTAGCTTATACACATAAAATGCTATATATATATATATATATATATATATATATATATATATATATATATATATATATATTGTGATTGTCATAGAATCATTCTATTAGAGTTCAGTGCTGGATCATCAGATTTTCTGTATTACCAGATTACACACACATCACAATACAGATACACAGAGACCCATACATCATGTGAGCACAAATGATTTAAACAATCACAGGTACGTCAGTATACAAGCAGCGCATATAGTATATAAGCCATTAACCAGCTGGGAATTTATTCATAAAGACAGATTTTTTGAATTGTAGAATTGATTTTCTAAGAAATCTTTAATTTCCCTTTCTCTTTGTTGCCTAAAGCTGTTTGACTTTTTTGAGTTATTTTCAAGCACCATCATTTTATCCTTTCAGTATCCATTTTACCTTTATTATTAATACACTGCTAGTCATAGTTAGTGATTGCATCAGATCTCAAATGGGCTGGTGGCAAAGAGTAGTCCAGTTGCAAGAGAACATCAGCTTAATAGTTTCAGGTAATAAATATTAACAAACTGTATTACTGAGTGAAAAACTGTTGTTTTCGTACTAGTGCTTGTTTCTTAAGAACTGTCAAAATAAAGGAAGAAGTTGAAAAGGATTAGAAATAAAATGACTGTTTCTTCCAGAAACAATGGCACTCTTTACCATGGATTACTGCAGTCCCATTCACTAGACTGGGGATGAGCTGCATTACCAGGTCGTATCCTTTTTTCTAATCGTGGAAAAACCTATTAATATGGTTTTTGTCACGTATTCAGGGGTATGTGCAGCCCTGAATTCCACCCCACCTCTGACCCTGCCTACTTACACGGCCCGTCCTATGCAACGGCGTACAACTAGTCCACGTTCCTTAACCTAGGTATTTGCAGAGGCGTACAGGGACGGGGAACAACGGCAGAAAACAATAAAGAAAGACAGAACTCACACAAAATACGAAGATCACCGAGCCGAGGTCAAATCAGGAAGTCATGTCAAACACCAGAGGATCAAACGAAGAAGAGTCAAACACACGAGCTGAGGTCAAAACAGAGAGGTAATGAAGTACAAAAGGATGAGACGAGGACAGAGTCAAATTCACAAGCTAAAAGTCAAAGCACAAGGTCACAGCAGTTCAAATTGCAAGTTCTAGGAATGAAGACCAATCACAGACAACCTGTAGCCAGCAGGCTGCCTGTTTAAATAGGCCCAGCAGATGGGTCACGTGATGAGGCCAGCGTCACGTGACCCAAATCAGAAACCTCAATACACCAGAGCGCTGACTCATGGGTGTTGGTGCTCAACTCCCCTGCTGCTTGTAATCCAGGGGATGGAAGATGCAGGCCGCTCTTGTGAAGCGTGCGTCGCGGGTCCTCCCCTCCCCTGGGTTGCTAGGGATACGAGGACGCCGGCTCCCCGTTACAGCTTTACTGAACAAAGATCTAGCAGTTTCAGTACCCTGAAAATTATTGGTGTGTTCTATTTGATGGGCATCTTTTCCTGATGTGTAAATAATATGAGGATTAAAATTGTTAATCTTGAGATCATGGGGAACCAGAAATATATTTGGGTCACGGGTATTGCACACAATCGAAATCATAGACTTTTAGGTGGTTTCTTTGTTTTTATATATGGCAGAAACAGTGTTGTAAGGCTTCAGTAACTTAACTTAACTTGAATGTTGGATGCTGGATTCACTTTACTCTGCAGCACATATTGTATTGTCAAGAGAAGTGATCTAGAGTGTAAGGGGAGCCCCAGTTATTAGTCCATTAGAGATGTTCATCATGCAATTCAGATTGTGGCATTTGCAGTCGCATAGATATCCTCATAAATCAGTGGTCAATAAATTGTGACTGTGATAGTAAAGTTTTAAGAGAAGAACACAGTGTTGAAGAAGTTTGCTACTGATGTACAGCCAGGTGTGGATTGGAAACAAAGAAGACCTGGGAAAAAAAAACTCTAAAAGTTACCCCATGTTGTAGGTGAGTCCAAGTTAACAGAAGGCGGGGCAACACAAGTAGGCAGGGCCAACACAAGCTACAAGTAGGCAGGAACAACAGAAGTTTATGGGGCCAGCAATACCATAATGCCACACAAAATACCACCCTACTAGAACCAAATACCATAGTGCAGCATATAATACTGCCGTATCACCATTCTGAGGACGGTGATACACTAGAATTCAGGAGGACATCTGCAGCTGCTGGCCAGGTGCATAGGTATCTGATTATGTAACTGGCCAGTGGCCCCCTGGGAATTGGCCCACTGGGAAATATCTCTTTAGGGACTATGGGAAGCATGCCTCTGTGTATCGCAAACTCCATGACAGTATTGCGCAATACTATGGGCAACACTGAGAAGGCCTTGGTAAAGATGACCTGCAAGATAATGTATTGGAACATCTGAGTCTGTTGAACTGTAGACAGTTTGCTTAAATGTGTGATCATCCTGGGCAGTATGGGTGTACTATAGTCAAGTATACAGTTTATCACCGATGACCTCTGAATGATTCACAGTATAATTAAAACAATGCTTTCATAGCATCAATAACCTTTTTTTTTACTTGTACATGCAATGATATCAACAATTGTTTCATTATCTCTTGTAATAATACCAGAAATAATTTCAATAGTCACTCTAGTTATTAATAACACTTTTCATTTTGAACTCCTCTTCCTCTACATTGTTTCTCTGATGAGAACTGGAGTGGATAGGAATGATGCATATTAATGGGGATTAAAATATGAATGTGTACTAAATAATTACTTAGACTTTTAATTATTTTGCCACTGGGCCCGCAGCAGTGATAATCTAAAAGGAAGCAAACACATCCTATAACACTTAACATTTATTTTCCATGGAGCTTGTAACAAGAGCTTTGTAACGGCAATGGGAGGAAATGTGATTGGAATACCACCTAGGCCGGAAAAATAACACGTAATTCCCTTAATTATTTTGTCATTTAAAGTGAGCACATGGCCAAACAAAAAAGTTTTGTCATATTCCCCTTTGTATCACAGTTATAGTCGCTTGCACTATATCTCCGGTCCTTCAGCTCGGTAAATGCCTTATGTCACTTGCTGTGAAAATAGGCTGACAGGATATGGTCATGAGGGAATACGGAAAAAAAATTGTTGTTGTTATCCTGCCACTTTCAACAAAGCTTGCAATAAAACGAAAGACCCTCAAGAAATAAAGCAAAATGCATCTGGCAGACATACAGTGCTTGTCTAATGCTTAGCCTGCTTCTGATTTGTTCTGACTTTTAGTGACAATGGACTTTGGGAAAACCTTTGGAATATCATAGTAACATATCAAAAGTTTTGATAAGCAGGGGTAGGGGCTAGGGATGAGCGAAGAGAGCTTCACATGTTACATCCAAAGTCGCTTCGTTAAAAGCTTTGTTTTAAATTCTGTACAGAGATCTGGTTCATTTTAATGAACTTGAGCTTGCCCACATTGGTTATGAACAGGCGGATGCACCTGTCCATGATCATCCCCCCTGCCCTACACTTGCTGCAGGGCAGGCCAGCACCTCCAAGGCGTAAAGGGATAGCTCAGGCTCAGTGCTCAATTTGAAGACCCAGAAGTTAAATGGGGCAGATTCATCAGTCAGTACTGTAGCCGCGCGCACACGTAAGATTCCACCATGTTGCTGAAACGCTGCCTCCTACTAAGACAGTCCACATCTGATGGTGGTGCTGGCCAGCTTTTCCACATTTTGGCCATGCTAACCCTCCCTTCTGAGGTGCTGGAGGTGCCCCAGCTGTGTTGGCGACTTCCTCCTACGTCTCTGCCTCTTGCTTCCATGGAGCCCCCGCTGTCAGCTAGGAACAACCATCAGTAGCATGTCTACCAGCGTGCGCTTGTACTCGCGTATCTTCCATTCACACTCCATTGACGGAAGTAAGCATGACACATTGTCCTTGTAGTGGGGATCCAGCAGGGTGGCCAGCCAGTTATCAGCACTCGTAAGAATAAAGGCAACTCGGCGGTTGTTGTGCAGGCACTGTAGCATGTAGTCACTCATGTTTGCCAGGCTGCCCAGAGGCAACGACAAGCTGTCCATTGTGGGGGATGTATTGTCTGCTTCCTCTGTATCCTCCAGCCACGTACCAGTGATGCCTGTGAAATGATTTGGGTGCCACTCTGCTGTTAACGTGGATACTCCTCATCATCATCGTCCTCCTCATCCACCAAAACTGTGCCCTGGCTGGACACTTGTTTACCTGGCTGCTGTTGGTGCAGGAACCCACCCTCTGAGCCACCTGTGGAAGACTGGCTCAATAACCGTGGGAATGATCCCAATTCCTCATCCTTTTCCTCCTGTGCCACATCCTCATCCATCATCATCTGAAGTGTTATTTCAAGAAGACATAGAACTGGGATAGTAACACTGAGGGCGGCGTCATCGGCACTGGACATGGTGGAGTACTCGAAATAGCGCCCACTCGGTGGTGAAGTGGTGCTGTTACGCAGAGCAACTCATCCACGCGTGCTGCAGCTTAAACTCCACTATCGCCTGCTGCTGCTCACACAGTCTCTCCATGTGCAAGGTGGAGTTCTACCTTGTGGGTACGTCGCATATGAGGCAATGAGCGGTAGGGCAGAAGTTCCACTGCAGCGCAGACAGGCGATAAGCAGCAGAATGAGAACGTCAATTGTGTGCACAGATGGCCTGCACTCTGACATATTGGGGTCATTTTTCAGGAACCTCTGCACCATTATTTCTGATATTTAAGGACTCTATACTGACAGGGAGTGTTCCACAGGATTGGCGCATAGCAAATGTGGTGCCAATATTCAAAAAAGGTCCAAAAACAGAGCCTGGGAACTATAGGCCGGTAAGTTTAACATCTGTTGTGGGTATACTGTTTGAAGGTTTTCTAAGAGATGCTATGTTGGAGTACCTCAAAGAAAATAAGCAAATAACTCCATATCAGCATGGCTTCATGAGGGATCAGTCATGTCAAACCAATTTAATCAGTTTTTTATGAGGAGGTAAGTTCTAGACTTGACCACGGCGAATCAATGGATGTCGTATATCTGGACTTCTCCAAAGCATTTGACATGGAACTCATAAAAGGTTAGTATATAAAATGAGAATGCTTGGCCTGGGAGAAAATGTCTGTATGTGAGTAAGTTACTGGCTCAGTGATAAAAAACTAAGGGTGGTTATTAACAGTACATAATGAGATTGGGTCACTGTCACTAGTGGGGTATCACAGTGGTCAGTATTGGGCCCTATTCTCTTCAATATATTTATTAATGATCTTGTAGAAGGCTTGCACAGTAAAATATCAATTTTTGCAGATGACACTAAACTGTGTAAAGTAATTAGCACAGAAGAGGACAGTATACTGCTACAGATGGATCTGGATAGACTGGAGGCTTGGGCAGAGAAGTGGCAGATGAGGTTTAACACTGACAAATGTAAGGTTATGCATATGGGAAGGAATAATGCAGGTCACCAGTACATACTGAATGTTAAAACATTGGGTAACTCTGACATGGAAAATGACCTAGGAATTTTAGTGAACAGCAAACTAAGCTTTAGAAACCAGTGTCAGACAGCTGCTGCCAAGGCCAATAAGATAATGGGTTGCATCAAAAGGGGCATAGATGCCCGTGATAAGAACATAGTCCTGCCACTTTACAAATCACTAGTCAGACCACACATGGAGTACTGTGTACAGTTCTGGGCTCCTGTGAACAAGGCAGACATGGCAGAGCTGGAGAGGGTTCAGTGGAGGGCAACTAAAGTAATAACTGGAATGGGTGGACTACAGTACCCAGAAAGATTATCAAAATTAGGGTTATTCACTTTAGAAAAAAGACGATTGAGGGGAGATCTAATAACTATGTATAAATATATCAGGGGTCAAAACAGAGATCTCTCCCATGATCTATTTATCCCCAGGACTGTTACTGTGATGAGGGGACATCCTCTGTGCCTGGAGGAAAGAAGGTTTGTACACAAACATAGAAGAGGATTCTTTACGGTAAGAGCAGTGAGACTAATGAACTCTCTGCCTGAGGAGGTGGTGATGTTAAGTACACTAAAATAGTTCAAGAGGGGCCTGGATGTATTTCTGGAGGGTAACAATATTACAGATAATAGCTACTAGAGATGGGTCGTTGATCCAGGGAGTTATTCTGATTGCCTGATTGGAGTCAGGAAGGAATTTTTTCCCCTAAAGTGGGGAAAATTGGCTTCTACCTCTCAGGTTTTTTTTTGCCTTCCTCTGGATCAACTTGTAGGAAAACAGGCCGAACTGGATGGACAGATGTCTTTTTTCGGCCTTATAAACTATGTTATATAAACTATGTTACCACCAAATTCGGCATATGCATCAGGCAAGGGATGTGCGTCAAACCGGCTAGACCCAGTGCTGCTACGAGATTTCGCCCGTTGTCGCAGACTATCAGGACGGGCTTGAGGCTCAGTGGTACCAACCACTCATTGGTCTGTTGTTCCATGCTCCATATAACTCCTGTGCGGTGTGGGTTTTTTCCCCCAAACATATGAATTTCAGAACAGCTTGCTGTCGTTTCCATCTGGCTGTGCTGAAATTGGTGGTACAGGTGTTGCGCTGACATGAGGAGGAGGCGATAGAGAAGGAACAGGAGGAGGAAGAAGAGCAGGAGAAGAGTAGTAGGAAGATGCAACAGGAGGCACCGAGAAATGTTCATCAATCCTCAGACCGCAGAAGAAGAGGGAGCAGGAGGAGCCTCAGGTCTTTTGTGGTTTTTCAGGTGTCTACTCCACAGCAGCTCATGCTTTTCTGTTAGATGCCTGGTCATGCAGGTAGTGCTCAGGTTTAGAACATTTATGCCTCGCTTCAGGCTCTGAATGCACAGCATGCAAACCACCCGTGTCTTGTCATCAGCACATCAGCACATTTCCTGAAGAACTGCCACGACAGTAGAGCAGTATTTGGGCCTACAAAATGACACAGAACCTCCAGTAGCCTGCATGACCCAGAGGGAGGTGTTTCATTTGGGCTCATAGCTGGCACAGATCGACAATGTCCTCTCCCTGAGCAGGAACTTCAACACCACCAACACCAGAGGTACCACAACTACGGCCACATCCCCTATTTGATGCTCTCCTCATTTTTTTTTACATTCAACCAAAAAATTGGCTAACAGATGAACAATTGTATTTCTGTCTCTAAAAAATGGCTAATGGTTACTGACAGAATTAACAGACTATTGTATTTTCGTGTCACGGATGCAGATGAGGTGTATCTCCCTCCCAAAAATAGCATTATATTACCGCCACAATTAACAGACTGATTAAATGAGGTGTTCTGAACCCCCGAAATTGCTTTATGTCACCACCACAATTAACAGACTGATTAAATCTTCAATAACAGTAAGACGGATGAAAATGCAGTGTTCTGAACCCCAAAAATGGCTTTATGTCACCAAACCAATTATCATAGTAAATAATTCTCCTGTAACAGTAAAACGGATACAAATGCAAGTTTTGAACCCCAAAAATGACTACAGGTCATCGACAGACTGAACAGTCTGATTAAGTGTTGTATTTCTGTGTCACTGGTGCAAAGGTGTTGTATTGCACCCACATAAATGCCTATTGGTCACCCACAGAGTTATTAAAAACATTAAAACCCTAACACTGTCCCTCACTACAGCAGTATCCTGTCCCTAAACTTTTCAGAGCAGAATAGTGGCGCAACACGTTATCTGGGATTTATGCATGCAGGGTCACATGATGCGCTGGCCAATCACAGCCATGCCAATACTAGACTGTGATGGCTTCCAAGTATCCACCGCTTAAAAGCTTGTTGATTGGCTGCCTCCGGTTACCATAAATATAACTTATGTTTTAGACTAATTCATCATCAATCATTACTTAATATAATGTAATTTTCATATATTTACCATTCAGTAGTACTAAAAGGTGTTTTCTTCCACTGCTACACACTGTGTTTCCTCATAAATTACCATGGCATTGACCTGTAATTCACGCCACCCTCAAAAGAAGGACTTAAAAGCCCCACCCCAGGCCTGCAAAGCCATGCCCCTGAACATTTCAGGCCACACACCCCCACTCCGCAGCCAACGGGGATTGAAAACAATGAAGGTAAAAATCAACTTCTGTCAGCTGCAGGGGTGGAGGGGAGGGTGACTTTCTCCCTGCAGCTCATGCTCAGACTGCACAGTGCTGCTGTCTGAGAGTGAGCTGTTCAAAAGAACATCCCTGTGTCTATTCAGACCCTGCGCCAGACGGAGGACAGGGAGTCTTAAAGCTGGACTGTCCAGCCTAAAAGTGGACCTCTGGCCACCCTAGGTGCAGAGAGCGGGGTACTGTGAAAGTCACTGTTAAAGGGGCAGTCGTTGTGGAAGTCTCCGTCAAGGGGGCCAGGAATGATGGAGGTCAGTTAAGGGAACTGTAACCTATGGTCAATGTTAAGGGGTGGGTGCTGTAGAGGTCACTGTTAAGGGGGCGGGCCCCTGCTAGGGTCACTGTCAAGGTGGTGAGGTGCTGTGGAACTCACTGTTAAAGGGGCAGGCTGCTGTGAAGGTCAAAATTAAGGGGGTGGGCTGCTGTGGAGGTCCCATTTTAATAAGATGGGGCACTGTGGGGGGTCAGTGTTAAGGGGTGGGGGACTGTTAAGGAGACAGGGTCCTGTAGAGGTCACTGTTTATATATTTTAACGACACACACAAACATTAAATGAAATAGATGCAATATACCCGGGCGAAACCGGGTCCTTCAGCTAATATATATATATATATATATATATATATATATATATATATATATATATATATGGTTTTAGTGGCTCCCCTCTCTAATGAATGCGAGGTGCTCTCACCCTCGATCAACCCAAAATCGTTTGAAATTTATATTAACAAGTAAACAGATTGGGTGGGCCAAAATGAATATGTAATGTAGGAGAGATGTAAAATATCTAATAAAAATTTTATATAAAAAGAAAGTTAAATAAAGATATAACCAATACGTTTGTATTAAAAATAACTAGCTGTGCCTTTATTCTAAATGTCCAAGATAAAAATAGAAGTAGAAAAGGATTCACTATCCAATATACCAAATATACCAGAATAATGTCCTTAAAATTGTAATAATACGTAGTAAAAGTACTGGGCTAGAAACACAATATTATCATACAAGTAAAATTGAGTATAAATTAATGAGTATAAATAAAAATAAAAGGTAAGGTGAGGCAGCACTAAAAATAAAAATAAAACAGCGCTAAAAGATTGAGCAGCGCTAAAAAGTAAGTCTCACAGTGTGAGCAAGACTGTATCCAAGTCCAAGTGTATAGCTCAGTACTCAAATTGTATTCAGTTCATTTGGGGGAGTGTTAACCCTTTAGTTTTTGGGGTTCTCCCCTCCTTTACAGTCTGTAAGCACTGTCTCCAGAATACACTGTTAGGAATAAACTGTACTTGGCATACAATGAAGCTCGTTTTAAATTTCCATATAAATACACTTATATTTTTGTTCTTTGAATACTTTACCCCCTCTGGGCGCGATATATGGATAGGTTCAATCCTGAGGCGTGCTGACCCTCCCCGTTGTTCAGCCAGGCAGCACGATGGTATTTGTTGCTTGCGCTTTTCCGTGTACAGGCAGCGTCCCACGTGGCGTCCCACGCGGGTGCATGCTTTCTTCAATGGGAGTGTGCGCTGTCTTGTAACGATCAGCGCTTCTCCCGCTTGTAATACAGTCTATGTATGCTGCACTATTCCAATTTGTGGTGTGTTCCAGGGAAAGAAGTAGTATTTCTGTTGTGTGGATACTTTATATATAGACGTCGTATTGTTAGAAGGAATTCCAATAGCAAGGTCTTTATACGCCAGACGCGTTTGGGGGTCCCAAAACTGCCCCTTTTTCAATGGCTTAAAAGACCCGCTCTTTTTTGCTATTTTTAACCCCTTCACGCTATATGACGAGTATACTCGTCATGGAGAACTGCTATTTAATGCTCCATGACGAGTATACTCGTCATTACATTAAACTGTCACCATGTCTGCTGACTTGGTGACAGTGCTGAGACCCCGGCTGTTACTTACAGCCAGGGGTCTCAGCTTACCAGCCCGGGACCATGGGCGGCCCGGCCGATCTGGTCCCCAGTCTATACAGACTAGCCAATCACAGCGATGCAATGCTTTTTAATGTAAAAAAAAAAAAAATAAATAATTTTTTCAAAATCTATATATTATATACACCCCCCCCACCCCAGATCGCTATTTTTAGCCATTTTTCAGGGGGGGGGTGGGGGGTGTAATGTGCGGCGGGCGGGCGGTATGGCGGCGGCATCGCCGCCGCATTGATTTTCAGGATGGCCGAGCGGGTGAAGCAGAGTATCAGCATACAGCTGATACTCTGCTTCAAACTGCTGACATCGGTGCTGGCGCCGATGTCAGCAGTTTAACCCCTTCCATGCCACGGTCCGTAGGGATCCGCGGCATGGAAAGGGTTAACAGGGAGGGAGCTCCCTCCCTCTCCCATCGGCGCTGCGGTGCGCTGGCAGCGCCGATGGTGTGGGCTGAAGAGGGGGAGGATGCTCCCTCCCCCTTCCATCGGGACGCTGTTCTGCTCTGGCAGCGTCCCGATGGTTACCATGGCAACCAGACGCTTTCAGAAGCGTCTGCTTGCCATGGTGTAAGCTAAGCCTCATCAGGCTCCTGCTAAAGGCAGGAGCCTGACAAGGCTTAGTAAGAATGAAAAATACACTGCAGTACACTATACAGTGTACTGTAGTGTATTATAGAACAATCAGACCCACTGGTTCTTCAAGAACCAAGTGGGTCTGAGTCTAAAAAAGTGTAAAAAAAAAGTTAAAAAAAAAAAGTTAAAAAAAAGTTTTAAAAAAATCCTATTTTTCCCCCCAAAACTCAAATTTAAAATTAGTAAAAAAATAAAAAAAATACCCCAATCATGTTAGGTATTGCCACGTTCGTAACAACCTGCTCTACAAAAATATCACATGCCCTGACCCCTCAGGTGAACACCGTAAAAAAAATAAAATAAAAACAGTGTCAAAAAAGCCATTTTTTGTCACTTAACATCACAAAAAGTGCAATACCACGCGATCAAAAAGGCGTATGCCCCTTAAAATAGTACCAATCTAACCGTTACCTCTTCCCGCAAAAAATGAGCCCCTACCTGAGACAATTGCCCAAAAAATAAAAAAACTACAGCTCTCACACTATGGAGAGACTAAAACATGATTTTTTTGTTTAAAAAATGATATTATCGTGTAAAACTTAAATAAATAAATAAAAAACTATACATGTTAGGTATCACCACATCCGTAACAATCTGCTCTACAAAAATATCACATGAGTTAACCCCTCAGGTGAACACAGTAAAAAAATAAAATAAAAACAGGGTAAAAAAGCCATTTTTGTCACTTTACGTCACAAAAATTTTAATAGCAAGCTATCAAAAAGGCGTATGCCCCTCAAAATAGTACCAATCTAACTGTCACCTCTTCCCGCATAAAATGAGCCCCTACCTGAGACAATTGCCGAAAAAAGAAAAAAACTACAGCTCTCAGACATTGGACAGATTAAAACATGATTTTTTTGTTTCAAAAATGATATTATTGTGTAAAACTTAAATAAATAAAAAAAACTATACATGTTAGGTATCGCCACGTCCGTAACAACCTGCTCTACAAAAATATCACAGGAGTTAACCCCTCAGGTGAACACAGTAAAAAAATAAAAATAAAAACTGAGCCAGAACAGCCATTTTTGGTTACCTTGCCTAACAAAAAGTGTAATATAAAGCGATCAAAAATCATATGTAACCCAAAATAATATCAATAACACTGTCACCTTATCCCTTAGTTTCCAAAATATGGGCACTTTTTGGTTGTTTCTACTGTAGGGGTGCATAAGGGGGGGCTCAAATGGGACATGGAGTCTGAAAACCAGTCCAGCAAAATTTGCCCTCCAAAAACCATTTGGCGCACCTTTCCTTCTGCACCCTGCTGTGCGCCCATACAGTAGTTTACAAACACATGTGGGGTGTTTCTGTAAATCGCAGAATCAGGGTAATAGTTTTTGAGTTTTATTTGGCTATTAACCCTTGATGTGTTACAGGAAAAAATGGATTAAAATGGAAAATCTGCCAAAAAAGTGAAATTTAGAAATGTCATCTCCATTTTCCTTTAAATCTTGTGGAAGACATAAAGGGTTAACAAAGTTAGTAAAATTAGTTTTGAAAACCTTGAGGGGTGTAGTTTCTAAAATGGGGTCATTTATGGTGGTTTCTATTATGTTAACCCCACAAAGTGACTTCAGAACTGAACTGGTGCTTAAAAAAAATGGTTTTGGAAAATTTCTTAAACGTTTTAAGCATTACTTCTAAAATTCTAAGCCTTCTAACGTCCCCAAAAAATAAAATTATATCTACAAAATGATGGTAACATAAAGTAGACATATGGGAAATGTAAAGTAATAACTATTTTGTGAGAAATCACAATATGCCTTAAAAGCAGAGAAATTCAAAGTTTGAAAATTACAATTTTTTCCAAATTTTCTGTAAATTTAGGATTTTTTAATAAATAAAGGTGATTTATATTGACTCAAATTTACCACTGTCATGGAGTACAATGTGTCACGAGAAAACAATCTCAGAACGACTTGGATAAGTAAAAGTGTTTCAAAGCTATTACCACATAAAGTGACACATGTCATATTTCCAAAATTTGGCCTGGTCCTTAAGGTGAAAAATGGCTATGTCATGAAGGGGTTAAAGGGTTTGTTAATTAGGAGGAGGATCCCATTTTTTATTAGCTGGTTGGATGGAAAAACTGATATGGAGGTGAAGATAATCCTTTCCCTTCTCACATATATTCAGAAATCCAAATGTCTGATCTTCAAATGTATAATCAAGAGGCTCAATAAAAATGTCAAATGTATAATCAAGAGGCTCAAGAAAAATGTCCATATGAGATGTAATATACAAATATACTGAACTGACATATAGTCAAATTATATCTTACATATATAACATAAATTATAAACGATAAAAGATATTTGGGCTTTCAAAGGGAGCGGGGATATATATATTATTTTTAATTATATCTAATAATCCCCATGGTTTTTAGATTCCTTTAATGCCATATGTTGTTTTTGAAAGTTCAGTGGTGTATCTTTGTTTTTATAATTCTCCTATTTTACTAGTTCTTTATGATGCAATATTGTTCTTTTGTCTTTTTATTATTATTACTGTTCTGATGGTAAAGTTTAGCACCTATCCATTGTTTCTAATGGGCCTACGATGTCTATCTTTAGGTTATTTCCCACTTTTCATTACAAGAGATATACAGTAGGTAAGTAATGTTCTTATTTTTAGGTATTGTCATATAGATGTTGTATTCCTTTTGGAGTATTTGAAGGTAAGTATTCTGATGGTGAAGTTTAGCACATATCCCTTGTTTCTAATGGGCCTGCGATGTCTATCTTTAGGTTATTCCCCACTTTTCCATTACAGGAGATGTAGGTAAATAATGTTCTTACTTTTAGGTATTATCATATACATGTTGTATTCCTTTTAGAGTATTTGAAGGTAAGTGGATTTGCTTTGTTAGTCTTTTATGTTGGTTTATCTTTTATAGGTTCGTCTATTTTCAACAGTCAGCTCTCCAATGGTCTAGTCATTTGGGGGCGTGAATTCACAGACAAAGGAATACGAGTGACTATTGAAGTTTATACCTACAAACTTAAAGGGAACCTGTCGTCAACTTTATGCTGACTGTACTGAGAGCAGCATAAATTAGTGACAGAAATGCTGATTTCAGCGGTGTGTCATGAGCTAAAAGTAAGTGGTTGCAAAGAACCAGCATCATAAGCATTGCAGCTGAGGCCTCTACCTGAGAAGAGTCATGGTTATTCATAATCTCCTGCTCTCCCTGCCCATCTGCTGATGACTGGCAGTTCTCTCCTAGAGAGAAAGAGAGAAAACTAGGTAGAAGCCTTTCAGTCATCATCAGGTGGGCAGGGAAAGCAGGAATTCATGAATAACCATGACTCTTCTCATGAAGATTTGACTCTTTTCCAGGACTAATCTGCAATGTTTGTGATATTGGTTCTCTGCAAACACTTACTTTTCTCTTAATAATATAAAAATGAATTTCTGATGTCTGTCTGTCTGTCTGTTCTCTATGCGTGACCAAACTACTGGACCGATTTTCACCAAATTCGGCACACAGGTACATCAGGTGTCCGGGAAGGTTTTAGACCAGGTCTCATCTCTCTAGGACGAGATATTCCCAAAATATGATCTCCATTAGCCAACATTACAACTGAGAGCTTTGGTTTTAAACTCCAACTGCCATTCTCTGCAAAGCCACACAGAGAGGGCAGGTTTCCATAACAACCAGGTAATTATCAGCAGCTGAGGATCCCATCCATTTCTATTTACTGACACTGTTAAAGGTATTCCGGTTACCATAAATATAACTTATGTTTTTTTCTATTACTACAGTTCAGTAGTAATAAAAGATGTTTTCCTCCACTGCTGCCTATTGCGTGGGCTCATAAATAAGCATGGTATTGACCTTTAATTCAGGCCACCCTAAAAGAAGTACTTAAAACCCCCGCCCCAGGTCTCACTAAGCCACACCCCCAACTCTGTCAGGCCACACCCCCTTTCACTCCGCAGCCAACAGAGATTGAAAAAATAAAGGTAAAAATCAACTTCTGTCAGCTGCAGGGATGGGTGGGAGGTTGACTTTCTTTCTGCAACAACACACACAAACATTAAATAAAATAGATTAAATCCACCCATGCGAAGCGTCTTGCTAATCCACGCCCCCGACTCTGTCAGGTCACGCCCCCTCCCACTCCGCAGCCAACGGGAATTGAAAAAATGAAGGTAAAAATAAACTTCTGTTTGCTGCAGGGGTGGGAGGGTGAATTTCTCTCTGCAACGACACACAAAAATTTTAGATGAAATAGACTAATTATAGACTACAACCGTTCGAAGCCTTTTGCTAAGCCACGCCCCATCTCTGTCAGGCCACGCCCCCTCTCACTCCGCAGCCATTCTGCAACGACACACAGAAACATTAAATGAAATAGATTAAATGCACCTATGCGAAGCGCTTTGCTAAGCCACGCACCGACTATGTAAGGCCACGCCCCCTGCCACTCCGCAGCCAACAGGGATTGAAAAAATAAAGGTAAAAATCAACTTCTGTCAGCTGCAGGGATGGGTGGGAGGTTGACTTTCTTTCTGCAACGACACACAGAAACATTAAATGAAATAGATTAAATACACCCATGTGAAGCGTCTTGCTAATCCACGCCCCCGACTCTGTCAGGTTACGCCCCCTCCCACTCCCACGCAGCCAATGGGGATTGAAAAAATAAAGGTAAAAATAAACTTCTGTTTGCTGCAGGGGTGGGAGGGTGAATTTCTCTCTGCAACGACACACAAAAATTTTAGATAAATAGACTAATTATAGACTACAACTGTTCGAATCGTCTTGCTAAGTCACGCCCCCAACTCTGTCAGACCACGCCCCCTCTCACTCTGCAGCCATTCTGCAACGACACACAGAAACATTAAATGAAATAGATTAAATCACCTATGCGAAGCGCTTTGCTAAGCCACACCCCCAACTGTGTCAGGTCACGCCCCCTCCTACTCCGCAGCCAACAGGGATTGAAAAAATGAAGGGAAAAATAAACTTCTGTCAGCTGCAGGGGTTGGAGGGTGAATTTCTCTCTGCAATGACAAACAAAATTTTAGATGAAATAGACTAATTTCAGACTACAACCGTTCGAAGCATCTTGATAATCCACACCCCAACTCTGCCAGGCCACGCCCCCTCCCACTCTGTAGGCAACGGGGATTGAAAAAAATCAGCTGCAGGGTTGGGAGGGTGAATTTCTCTCTGCAATGACACACAAAAATCGTAGATGAAATTGACTAATTTTAGACTACGACCATTCAGTACTAATAAAAGATGTTTTTTTCCACTGCTAACCATTGCAGGTCCCCATAAATTACCATGTCATCGACCTGTAATTCATGCCACTCTGACCCCCGCCCCAGATCTCGCGAAACCACGCTCCGACTCTGTCAGGCCACGCCCCCCTCCCACTCCGCAGCCAACGGGGATTGAAAAATGAAGGTAAAAATCAACTTCTGTCAGCTGCAGGGGCGGGAGGGAAGTTGGATTTCTTTCTGCAACAACATACAGAAAAATTAAATGAAATAGATTAAATATACCCATGCAAAGCAATGTTTTCTTCCACTGTTACCCATGGCGTGTCCTCATAAATTACCATGGCATCGACCTGTAATTCTGGCCACCATCAAAAGAAGGACTTAAAATCCTGCCCTAGGTCTTTCAATGTCACGCCCCCGACTCAGTCAGGCCATGACCCCTCCCACTCCGCAGCCAATGGAGATTGAACAATTGAAGGTAAAAATCAACATCTGTCAGCTGCAGGGATGGGAGGGAGGATGACTTTCTCTCTGCAACGACACACAGAAACATTAAATGAAATAGATTAAATATACCCGCGCAAAGCAATGTTTTCTTCCACTGCTACCCATTGTGTTTCCTCAAATTACCATGGCATTAACCTATAATTCAGGCCACCCTGAAATGAAGGACTTAACCCCCCCCCGTGTCCCATTAAACCACACCCCCTCCCACTCCGCAGCCAATAGGGATTGAAAAAATGAAGGTAAAAATCACCTCCTGTCAGCTGCATTGACTTTCTCTCTGCAACGACACACAGAAACATTAAATGAAATAGATGAAATATACCCAGGCGAAGCCGGGTCTTTCTGCTAGTAACTTATAAATGACAGACCACTGAAATCAACTCACTTGTCTCTACTTTATTCTGCTGTTAGTATGGATAGCATAAAGGTGATGACAGGTTCCCTTTAAGTGTTCACGTTTAGTTATCCAGTATTATTACAATTGCAACTCATACGATATACAGATTTAAAATTATTCTCATCAATACACATGCATATTAGACACTGCAACATGAATTTATGGTCCTGATTGATCGCCATGTAATACAGTTGATTTGGATACCAATCTGAACACATTCACTCCTGGGAGTGAATAACTATAAATAATTTGAGGATCCCATGGGGATAGTTGACCTGTGTGCACAAGTTAATATACAGACAGATGTATTGGTTCTAGAGATGAGCGAGCACTAAAATGTGTGGACTCTCAAAGTTGAATTATTTTGGCTTGTTTGCACTCCTACAGTATGGTAAAATGCTCGGCTGCTCGTTATTCGAGTCAAATTTTTCCAGATGCTCGGGTGCTCGTTTTGAATAACGAACCCCATTGAAGTCATTGGGAGACTCAAGCATTTTTTGCAGGGGACCAAAGCTCTGCACAGGGAAGGTCGCGTGAAAACCTGGAAACCTCAGAAAATGATGGAAACACCACGAAAATGGACAGGAAACAGCAGGGGCAGCATGCATGGATGCCTCTGAGGCTGCCTAATTGTACCATTACGCCAAATTCTGGGCAACAGCCTGGTGGTGACCCTCAAGACAATTGTGCTGAGCCAGACCAAGATGGGAAGGCACATGCACATCACATATTAGTAAAGCACCCAACTAGGTGCAACGAAGGTCCATCAACGCCTGCGGGTGACACCACTGCCCATGCTAGCACTGCTGTCCTATCCTCCACCTCAGGACGCAGGCATAAGTCTGACACAGCATGGTTGTGACACCACCAAGTGACCAAGTTAGATGAGGTAGCAGGTGAGCCACCCAAAAATTTAGTCTGACACAGAATGGCTTGAACCCAGAGTGACCAAGTTAGACTGAGGTAGCAGGTGAAGCAAATAAAATTTTACCCTGACACAGCATGGTGGTGAATCCAGAGTGACCAAGTTAGACTGAGGGAGCTGGTGAAGCACATAAAATTTTACCCTGACACAGCATGGCGGTGACAACAGAGTGACAAAGTGAGACTGATGTAGCAGGTGAAACACATAAAATTTTACCTTGACACAGCATGGCGGTGAACCCAGAGTGACCAAGTTAGACTGAGGTAGCAGGTGAAGCAAATAAAATCTTACCCTGACACAGCATGGCAGTGACAACAAAGTGACCCAAGTTAGGACTGAGGTAGCAGGTGAACCACCCAAAAATTTATCCTGACACAGCATGGCGGTGAGCCCAGAGTGACCAAAGTTAAGACTGAGGTAGGAAGGTGAAGCCATAAATTTTACCCTGACACAGCATGGCGGTGAACCCAGAGTGACCAAGTGAGACTGAGGTAGGAGGTGAAGCACATAAAATTTTACCCTGACACAGCATGGCGGTGACAACAGAGTGACCAAGTGAGACTGAGGTAGCAGGTGAAGCACATAAAATTTTACCCTGACACAGCATG
>ONZH01004422.1:0-84318 GCA_900303285.1 Rhinella marina | reverse complement strand
CCCACACAGTATAACACCACCAGCCCCACACATTTTATATCATAACACCTCCAGCCCCAAAGAGTATATAGTATAAACACCCCCAGCCCCACACAGTATATAGTATAACAACCCCAGCCCCACAGAGTATAGTAGTATCCAACACCTCCAGCCCCACACAGTATATAGTATAACCCCACCCCAGCCCCCCACACAGTATATACCTCCAGCCCCACACAGTATATATAAACACCCTCCAGCCTCAGCACCACAGTATACATCATCTAGCCCACACAGTAATATAACAACCCCAGCCCCACCAGTATATAATATAACACACCAGCCCCACACAGTATATAGTTATTATATAACCCCAGCCCCACCCATGTATTATAGTATAACACCCACCAGCCCTACACAGTATATATATAACAACCCCAGCACACAGAGTATAGAGTATAACACCTCCAGCCCCACACAGTATATATATAACATCCTCATCTCACACAGCATATAGTATAAACCTCCAGCCCCACATAGTATACAGTATAACACCTTCAGCTCCACACAGTAATATAGTTTAACACCCCCACCCCAACCCACACCCAGCCCCACAGTATATAGTATAACACCCTCTAGCCCCACACAGTATATAGTATACACCCCCACCTCACACAGCCTCCACACACAGTATATAGATATAACATCCTCATCTCCACACAGCATATAGTATACACCTCCAGCCCCACACAGTATATAGTATAACAACCCCAGCCCCACAGAGTATAGAGTATAACACCTCCAGCCCCACACAGTATATAACAACCCAAGCACCACACAGTATATAGCATAACACCTCCAGCCCCAAAGAGTATATAGTATAACACCCCCAGCCCCACACAGTATATAGTATAACAACCCCAGCCCCACAGAGTATAGAGTATAACACCTCCAGCCCCACACAGTATATAGTATAACAACCCCAGCCCCACAGAGTATATAGTATAACACCTCCAGCCCCACACAGTATATAGTATAACACCCCCACACAGTATAACGTATAACAGGACCAGCACCACACAGTATATAGTATAACAACCCCAGCCCCACACAGTATATAGTATAACACCTCCAGTCCCACACAGTATATAGTATAACAACCCCAGCCCCACACAGTATATAGTATAACACCTCCAGCCTCATACAGTATACAATATAATATCCTCAGCACCACAGAGTATATAGTATAACATCTCTAGCCCCACACAGTATATAGTATAAACAACCCCAGCCCCACCGTGTATATAGTATAACACCAGCAGCCCCACACAGTATATAGTATAACAACCCCAGCCCCACCGTGTATATAGTATAACACCTCCAGCCCCACACAGTATATAGCATAACAACCCCAGCCCCACAGAGTATATAGTATAACACCTCCAGCCCCATACAGTATACAATATAATATCCTCAGCACCACAGAGTATATAGTATAACATCTCTAGCCCCACACAGTATATAGTATAACAACCCCAGCCCCACCGTGTATATAATATAACACCACCAGCCCCACACAGTATATAGTATAATAACCCCAGCCCCACCATGTATATAGTATAACACACCAGCCCTACACAGTATATAGTATAACAACCCCAGCCCCACCGTGTATATAGTATAACACCAGCAGCCCCACACAGTATATAGTATAACAACCCCAGCCCCACTGTGTATATAAAATAACACCTCTAGCCCCACACAGTATATACTATAACAACCCCAGCCCCACCGTGTGTATAGTATAACACCACCAGCCCCACACAGTATATAGTATAAACAACCCCAGCCCCACCATGTATATAAAATAACACCTCTAGCCCCACACGGTATATAGTAAAACACCTCCAGCTCTACACAGTATATAGTATAACAACCCCAGCACCACAGAGTACATAGTATAAAACATCCAGCCCCACACAGTATATAGTATAACATCCTCATCTCCACACAGCATATAGTATACACCTCCAGCCCCACACAGTATATAGTATAAAACTCCAGCCCCACACAGTATACAGTATAACACCTTCAGCTCCACACAGTATATAGTTTAACAACCTCAGCCCCACAGAGTATATAGTATAACACCTCTAGCCCCACACAGTATATAGTATAACACCTCCAGCCCCACACAGTATATAGTATAACACCCCAGTCCCACGCAGCATATAGTATAAACATCCTCATCTCCACACAGAATATAGTATACACCTACAGTTCCACACAGTATACAGTATAAACCTCCAGCCCCACACAGTATACAGTATAAACACCTTCAGCTCCACACAGTATATAGTTTAACAACCCCAGCCCCACAGAGTATATAGTATAACACCTCTAGCCCCACACAGTATATAGTATAACAACCCCAGCCCCACAAAGTATAGAGTATAACACCTCCAGCCCCACACAGTATATAACAACCCAAGCACCACACAGTATATAGCATAACACCTCCAGCCCCAAAGAGTATATAGTATAACACCCCCAGCCCCACACAGTATATAGTATAACAACCCCAGCCCCACAGAGTATAGAGTATAACACCTCCAGCCCCACACAGTATATAGTATAACACCCCCACACAGTATAACGTATAACAGGGACCAGCACCACACAGTATATAGTATAACAACCCCAGCCCCACACAGTATATAGTATAACACCTCCAGTCCCACACAGTATATAGTATAACAACCCCAGCCCACACAGTATATAGTATAACACCTCCAGCCTCATACAGTATACAATATAATATCCTCAGCACCACAGAGTATATAGTATAACATCTCTAGCCCCACACAGTATATAGTATAACAACCCCAGCCCCACCGTGTATATAATATAACACCACCAGCCCCACACAGTATATAGTATAATAACCCCAGCCCCACCATGTATATAGTATAACACCTCCAGCCCTACACAGTATATAGTATAACAACCCCAGCACCACAGAGTACATAGTATAAAACATCCAGCCCCACACAGTATATAGTATAACAACCCCAGCCCCACCCAGTATATAGTATAACACCCCCAGCCCCACACAGTATATAGTATAACAACCCCAGCCCCACTGTGTATATAAAATAACACCTCTAGCCCCACACAGTATATACTATAACAACCCCAGCCCCACCGTGTGTATAGTATAACACCACCAGCCCCACACAGTATATAGTATAACAACCCCAGCCCCACCATGTATATAAAATAACACCTCTAGCCCCACACGGTATATAGTAAAACACCTCCAGCTCTACACAGTATATAGTATAACAACCCCAGCACCACAGAGTACATAGTATAAAACATCCAGCCCCACACAGTATATAGTATAACATCCTCATCTCCACACAGCATATAGTATACACCTCCAGCCCCACACAGTATATAGTATAAAACTCCAGCCCCACACAGTATACAGTATAACACCTTCAGCTCCACACAGTATATAGTTTAACAACCTCAGCCCCACAGAGTATATAGTATAACACCTCTAGCCCCACACAGTATATAGTATAACACCTCCAGCCCCACACAGTATATAGTATAACACCCCAGTCCCACGCAGCATATAGTATAACATCCTCATCTCCACACAGAATATAGTATACACCTACAGTTCCACACAGTATACAGTATAAACCTCCAGCCCCACACAGTATACAGTATAACACCTTCAGCTCCACACAGTATATAGTTTAACAACCCCAGCCCCACAGAGTATATAGTATAACACCTCTAGCCCCACACAGTATATAGTATAACACCCCCAGCCCCACACAGTATATAGTATAACACCTCCAGCCCCACACAGCATATAGTATACATCTCCAGCCCCACACAGCATATAGTATACACCTCCAGCCCCACACAGTATATAGTATAAACCTCCAGCCCCACACAGTAAACAGTATAACACCTTCAGCTCCACACAGGATATAGTTTAACAACTGCAGCCCCACAGAGTATATAGTATAACACCTCTAGCCCCACACAGTATATAGTATAACACCCCCAGCCCCACACAGTATATAGCATAACACGTCCAGCCCCACACAGTATATAGTATAACACCCCAGTCCCACGCAGTATATAGTATAAACCTCCAGCCCCACACAGTATACAGTATAACACCTTCAGCTCCACACAGTATATAGTTTAACAACCCCAGCCCCACAGAGTATATAGTATAACACCTCCAGCCCCACACAGCATATAGTATACATCTCCAGCCCCACACAGCATATAGTATACACCTCCAGCCCCACACAGTATATAGTATAAACCTCCAGCCCCACACAGTAAACAGTATAACACCTTCAGCTCCACACAGTATATAGTTTAACAACCCCAGCCCCACAGAGTATATAGTATAACACCTCTAGCCCCACACAGTATATAGTATAAACCTCTAGCCCCACACAGTATATAGTATAACAACCCCAGCACTACAAAGTATATAGTATAACACCTCCAGCTCCACACAGTATATAGTATAACACCCCCCACAGAACTCTTGGCACACAAAAATTACCTAGAGAGCATACTTACCAACATTTTAGTTGACAAAATTGGGGCATATAAGCCCCACTCCCAAGAACGCCCTGAACCTGACCAGAAACACCCTCTTACAGGCAGGGTTTGTGTTAGCCCTGCCCATTTCCGGCCTGGGACAGTGAGAATTTGCCAGAGCTGTCTCTAAAAATCAGGGACAGTCCTGGCACATTTGGGACAGTTGTTAACTATGGGAGAGGCTTCTTAAGCAAATCACAGGCAGCAGTGATGCCAAAGGGTGGTTGACATGCCTCAACCAGTGATTGGCTAAGCAGGTTTCTCCAGGCATTTCTTGCATTGGGAGAGCGGATCAGGAAGAAGAGACCATCAAAGACCTGGTAAGTGTTGTAATCGGAAAGATGGGGGATCGTTGAGGTATCCCTCCTTACACTCTGGGCACATTCTAAAATATGTATCAACCCCCGCACCCCCAACCACCCAGGAAAACTGTTAGCTGAATTTAGTCATTGTACTACAAATAAACTATTACAAATCTACCATTAACAATTATTAGTAAAAATAATCTTTGTTTGGTTATCTATATTAGAGCAGAAGCAGTAAAATGTGTGGGCAGAACGTGCATCAATTCTGTGCAAACAATAACATGTTGTCATTATGATATTAAAAATATTATTCTAATTGAGTTTTGGGACCTCAAGGGTTAAATGCAAAGCTGCACCTGCATCCAAAAGAAGGCTTTCAATCTGCAATTTTCATTTCGATCATGTGAAGGATGCGTAATTGTAGACTTGATAAAATCAACTTTAATTATAGCTCATAAGCCAGGAGGATTGTCTTCTTGGGGCGGAACTAGACAAACTCTCTTATCTAAATCCACAACCATTCTGGAAGAGTAACAATTACAACTGCTGAAATCTGTGTCTCTCTACTAATGATGCAGATCATACGGTATACTTCAACATGTTTTGGGGTTATCCAGGGTAGACCAGCAGTATTAAATTGGGGCGGTTGTGACTCTTTGCTCCCCTGAGGATCAGCTGTTTGAAGGGCCCACGACACTGGACAGAGCTATGTCCTCTTCAATGCATACACTGCTCTGGACTGCACAATGTTCTACCCAGGGCAGTTTCTAGGGTATTTTACCAACAGGCGAACATTAAAAAAGCGCCTCCCCCCAATCAAATAACCCCCTGCCACCCTGCACATTATGCTACAGGGGTATAACTACCAGCAGGGCCGATTTAAGCTTTTCTGCTGCCTGAGGCGAAAAATGAAATGATGTTTTCTCTTTTCTGTTCACCTGCTCACCACAGTATTTGCAGTGGTGATCAGGTAAACAGAGCAGAGAAAGCTAGCACTCATACAGGGACATACAGCTCCACATATGTACCTCTTACACCCAGTGACGTCTCCTCTGATGTACATGTTCTCTTTCCTCATCTTCTCCTGTCAGACCAGACCGCCATGATGATTTCTTTCAGCCATCTCTTCTCTGTGCAGAGTTTGACAAAAAGACATTTTAGTTTCCTACTTTTCCATCATCCTCCTCACTTTCTGAACATTCCATTTTGCCACCTCTAATACTGTGCCCGCTGTGCCCCCCAAAACTATACTGTGGAAACAGTCCCCCAGAAAATACTGGTACCACACAGATAGTGTGCCAGTACAAAAAATACCCCCTTACCTTTCAGATCAGACCCATATTAAACCTCAGATGAGACCCCCATCTCAGACCAGACCTTCATTAGACGTCTGTCAGACACCATATCAGAACTCAGATCAGACCCCCATTAGACCTTCATGTCAGAACCCCCACCATCTCAGACCAACCCCCCCATGTATAAAACCTCAGACCAGACCCCCATCAGACCTCTGACCCCCATATCAGACCTCCAGACCCCAATATCAAACCCCCATTAGACCTCCAGGCCCCCATTAGACTTACTGACTCCCATATAAGACCTCCAGACCCCCCACTGGACCTCAGACCCCCATATCAGACCTTTAGACCCCTAATCAGACCTCAAACCCCCAATCAAGGCTCAGACCCTCAATCAGAGCACCATACCCCCCCATATCAGGCTTTAGACCCTCAATCAGACCTCAGATCCCCCTATCAGACCTCAGACCCCCCATATCAGACCTCCAGATGTCCCATATCAGACCGCAACCCACAATCAGACCTCCAGGTCCCCCTTATCAGACATCATACCCCCCCCCCTATCAGACCTCAGACCCCCTTATCAGCCTTTCAGACCCCCTTATCAGACCTCAGACCCCCTTATCAGCCCTTCAGACCCCATGAACAGACCTCAGACCCCTCTTATCAGACCTCAGACCCCCCTTATCAGACGTCAGACCCCCTTATCAGCCCTTCAGACCCCATTATCAGACCTCAGACCCCCTCATCAGACCTCAAACTTCCTTATCAGCCCTTCAGACCCCATTATCAGCCCTCAGACCCCCTCATCAGACCTCAGACCCCCCTTATCAGCCTTTCAGACCCCCTTATCAGACCTCAGGTCAGCCCTTCAGATCCCCCTTATCAGCCTTTCAGACCCCCTTATCAGACCTCAGATCAGCCCTTCAGACCCCCCTTATCAGCCTTTCAGACCCCCTTATCAGACCTCAGATCAGCCCTTCAGACCCCCCATCAGCCCTTCAGACCCCTAATCAGCCCTTCAGACCCCCTTATCAGCCATTCTGGCTTTGAAGTGACGGCATCGGTGCTGCCTGTGACCGATGCCACCCCTTCAAAGCCAGTAGCCTGACTACGGCGCACGTCTCAGGGAAGAAGAGGGGGGGCGCTTACTATTAGTTTAGCCTGCTGCGGCACTGCCTGCCAGTCTGTAAATAAATACCAGGGCGCCCCCCTCTTCTTCCTTGAGACTTGCGCCCGTGTGGTCGCACCCCCTGCCCGGTTATAGAAACTGCGCTGGTTCTACCTACCCTAGGTGATAAATGTTGGATTGAGGGGGTCTGACCACTGGAACTCCCCGTGACCCTGAGAACTGTGGGTCCCCACATCCCCTCTCTGAACGAAGCTGTAGCATTCATGTTGGTCAACTGCTCCTTTCATTTCAGAGCGAGGACTTAGAGACTCCAGTCACCCTGATCAACCCTACCCTATCAGGCAGGTGGAGGAGAATGGGGGAAAGGGGGTAGAATAAGCAAGCAGAAGAGTGGAAAATGGAGTATTGGAGGGGTGCAAGAGTGTTAGGTGGAAGGCCACAGAGGAGGATGTTGTAGAAGTCTAGGCAGGAGATGATGAGGACATGCACTTGCATTTTTGAGTCAGGGCTGAGGAACGAGCAGATACAAGAAATGTTTAGAGGCAGCATTAGGTGGTTAGGGCTTGATGTGTGATTTGAAGGACGGGACAGAATCCAATATTGACCCAGGGCAGTGGACCTGTGAGACAGGAGAAAGCATGGAGCCCTTGGCTGTGATTGATTGGTCTGATGAGTGAGTGAGAAGGGGGGAAAGATGATAAAGGTGGGTTTCTACATGCTGGGTTTTAGGCAAGGGCTACACGGCGACACTGGTCATGGCCAGGATCGCTGAGTAGCAGTGATCCCATAGAAATGATTGGGAAAACCGCGGCAGTCGCAAGGAATCCAGCCGTGTAGCCCTTGCCTTAGAAGGTGGTAGGAGACAAGGGATATCACTGACAGACATCATGGGATTCTGGAGAGCAGAGAAGTAGTGCTGAAATGCTGATGTCTATGCATGTTTCTATATGACTGAACTTGTATAGTTATTAATAAAAAAAAAAAAGCTATACCGTAGATGAGTCCAATCCTGCAAACTGTAACATGAACTACCTAGCAGTTTCCAAACTCTGAATCAGGGTTTTGGGGAAAAGAATGTCTTGGTATCACTGCCCTCCTCTTTTATCAGCACCAATCGGCTGTCCATGCTAGGACCCTGCGACTAGACCATGCCATTTATAGCACTGGTATTTTATAGTACTGGTGACCTCAAGTATGGCAAAGGGGTCACTGGGCTCCTCTGATGATCCATATACTTTTATATGTACTTTCCCTCAAAAAAATGTACACGTAGGTGTCAGCTTAGACACGATGTCTACACTTGCACCGCATTTATCACAGTGGCTCAGTCTGGATGCTAAGGGCTCATGCATACCGCCGTTGCTGTTATTGAGGTCCGCAAATTGCGGATCCGCAAAATACCCATACCTTCAGTGTTTGTTACACATTTTGCGGAACGGAAAATCTTGCCCTCTATAGAACTGTACTATCCTTGTCCGTAAAATGGTTATTTTTTTACGGGGCCACAGAGAGGACATGCTTTCCTCATGTTTCATGGCCCCATTGAAGTGAATGGGTCCGCATCTGACCTGCAAAAAATGTGGATTGGATGTGGACCAAAAATATGTTTCTGTGTATGAGCTCTAAATCTGATACATACACTTTTGCAGTTTGATATCCTGCAGATCTGCATGCGGATAAGACCTTCTGCACAAGATCCTCTTCTGGTCCACAAATCGCAGATCCACAAAATACGGATGCGGTCCGTGTGCATCCCGTACTTTTTGTGAGCCCCATTGTAGAAATAAATGGGTCAGTGTTCAATCTACAAAAAAATGCAGACTGGATGCGGACTGAAAATATACGGCCATTCCAGCCCCTGCAAATTTGCTACTTTTAGGCAAAAAACTAAATGTAAAAACTACACCATCCAGGGACTGCCGTCGTTTATCTGACAGGCGCACGGACTACCATACATGCGCCTAATTTATGAAGAGACACACGCCTAGTCATACATTAGCCGTATACTACAGCAGTGCAGGGGGCGAAAGAGCCGTCTTAGTAAATGTCCCCCAATGTACCTGTTAGGCGCAAACCGGCCATTGAAAAAGAGGAAAAACAGGACATGCCTTATTTTTCAACCGCCGCTATGCACTTGCCGTTATAAGCAGCCATGTGAATAGCCCCATAGATTTTAACTGGTTCCAAAAACGGCTGTATGTCGGTTGTTACAAAAAACGGATGTTCGTGTGAATGCACCTTTAGGTACACGGCCGTTTTCATTACCAATTAAAGTCTAGGGGGTGAGCAACCTGCGGCAGTTCAGCTGCTGACACAGGATGATTTTTGTGTGTGAACCCCAGTGAGTGGACCTAGAGCAAAACCATGCAAAATGACAGCAGAAAGCCAAGTGGCAGCTTCTGATTTCTGCTACGGTTTCCGCAGTGGATTTTTCCAGTGGTAAAATCCCAGTGTGAACATGCTCTAACAGCTTTTGAACAGGATCGGCTTCAGATCAGGAATATGAGCCCACAGAATGTTAAGGGCTGATACTGTACCACTATACCAGGGGTCTGCAACGTCCGATACTCTAGCTGTTGTGAAACTACAACCCAACATGCTCCATTTATTTCTATGAGAGTTTTGAGAAGAGCAGAGCAAGTATGCATGCTGGGAGTTGTAGTTTCAAAACAGATGGAGTGGCGCAGGTTGCCCACTCTAGGACATGGCTTTAAAGAGGTTGTCTCACTTCAGCAAATATTTATTATGTAGAGAAAGTTAATACAAGGCACTTACTAATGTATTGTTATTATCCATATTGCTTCCTTTGCTGGCTGGATTCATTTTTCCATCACATTATACACTGCTCGTTTCCATGGTTACGACCACTCTGCAATCCATCAGTGGTGGTTGTGCTTACACACTGTAGGAAAAAGCATCGGTCTCTATGGTTGCCAGGACTGTGGAACTGAACATAGGCTGGTGCTTTTTCCTATATTATGCAAGCACAACCACCACTGATGGATTGCAGGGTGGTCGTAACCATGGAAACGAGCAGTGTACAATGTGATGGAAAAATGAATCCAGCCAGCAAAGGAGGCAATATGGACAATCGCAATACATTAGAAAGTGCCTTGTATAACTTCCTCTACATGATAAATTTCATTTGGTGAAGTAAGACAACCCCTTTAAAGAAATGACATAGGGAGCCTTGGCGACACCTGTCCTTCACTGATGAAACACTGACCGTTTTTTTAATGGATACTAAACGAGGTGTGAACAGGGCTAAGAGTGGCTGCTTCCAGAGAGCACTAGCATGCATTCCCCTGCACAGCTGTGGCTGGAGACAGGGCTGTAGGTGGAAGCCGGCCATACTGATTGATAGAGATGAGCAGAGTGGAAACCTCCGGCCCCGCCTGCCCCCAGCTGTGATGGACGCGGGGTCTGGGGGGAGCATTCTTATCAGTCAGCAGTCCCCAGAGCCTGGCTTCTCTTTGTTCCCATTGTGTGTGTCCCCCCCTCTCTCGGCTTTAGTGGGAGGGGGCCCGGCGTTCACATCAATATTCCCAGCGCTGACAGGAGGCGCATCCACTCTGAGCAGGAGGATGCAGCCTGAGCACTGGTGCAGCAGCCATCAGCGTCCCTGACTGACTGAGCCCGGAGCCGCTTGTCCTGCACTGCGCCGCCCGTCACCTCCGAGCTTGGGATTGGGCACTGTGCGGACTGAGGCTGTGCCATGGCGGAGGTGAAGTGCGGCACCGCAGCAGCCACTCCTGCCACCACTAACGGTCTGGTGGTGAACGCAGAGCTGGAGGTGAAGAAGCTGCAGGAGCTGGTCAGGAAGCTGGAGAAGCAAAATGAGCAGCTTAGGAACCGGGCGAGCGCCGTCAGCAACTGCACCGCCAGCCCGCACCTGCTGCTGCCGCCGCCTCCCGCAATGCATCAGCTGTCTGCCCCGGCCCTGGCACGGCCCGCCGGACTATGCCTGCCCAGCCCGGTGCCAACTCTGCTATGCACCTCTGGTATCGGGGGAAGCCTGTACCCTCCGGATAACATAGGCTATTACAGTACTAGACCACAACTGTCATGTCTGAGTGCTACTGAGGGGCCACTGACTGACCACTCCAGTGCCACCCTCCTGGATGAGGTGGACATACTGGACCTGGAAGATGGGTACTGTAGCGAAGAGGAAGACACCTGGTAATCACTCTCCCTGGGGGCACCCAATGGCTACTGCTAGTGATTGTGCTTGGTAGGAGGGAACAGATTGGCTCTGGGTGGAAGGTGCATGGCATGAATGCAGATCAGCTGGCAGCGGGGAAGCTGTATGTTCTAGAACCTCCACCACTACAGATGTAGCAGAGCTCAGCCTGTCTTTTGGCCACGTTACCTGCGGCTTTACGTAGGACCCATTTAGAACCTGTGGGGTTAATGTCACATTTCCCTCTGTGGTCCTGAGCCGCCCACAGGAATGGCCTTTATTAGCCCAAGAGGATTTCCCCTGTCGCTGCTCAGCCGCTGGCAGCAGGGGTACAATCTGTTCCTGGCAATAGGATTTGGGTTTATCACAGGCTAAATCTTCCCGAGCGGCTTTCCATGGCTGGTAGGAGGCTGCAGATCTGCATGGCGTCGGATGCAGGTTACACGTATTTCTTCTGAATGGCAAAGCATCATCTGGTTTTGTACTATGCTGCCTGGGATTGGTGGGCATGGACGGGGGCGTTTTGTTTTGTATCACACCATCTCCTTGGTCCTATGCAGTGCATCAGGGAGCGGGTATTTATATAGTCTCCTAATATTCTTCTTTGTATTCAAGGCCCTGCAGAAGAATGTTGTTATTTCACTGCCATTCTGCATTCACAAACTGCAAGCTTATTCACTAACGGTCCTTAGAGCCCATCTGCATTCAAGGTGTGTCCGTCCGCAATTAAATGTTACCAGCAGGAGATACCTGAGCGACCACTCGCCCTCATATAATCTAGATGTATGATGTGTGCAGTATAAGGGCTCATTCACACGTCAGTGTTCCAAGGACGTTTGCTGTACGTGTTTTCCATGTACAGCACACATCCCCATTTGTTTTAATGTGTGTATTCATGCATAAGTGTTTTACCACGATCCGTGTTTTTAGCACTGAAGCATGTTCTGTTTTCTCCGTGTTCATGGATCCATCACGCCCATTCTAGTCTATGGGTCCGTGAAAACCACAGATGCAACACGGATACCATCCGTGTTGCATCTGTGTTTCACAGATCATTAGGATGCTTTGAAAATTAATTTTCAGCTTTACATGGTCAGTGAAACACAGATGATACCCGGACCCAACAATGATCCTTCACGGATGCATTACTGACCACCTTCTCACAGATTTGAGCAAGGACATGTGAATGAGGCTTAAAGGGGTTAACCGAGACTAAAAAATGCCCCCCATATGCCGGGCCCCTCACACACAACATGCTTACCTGGCTCGCTGCTCCTCGTGACGCTAGGGAGACTTGTCCCCTTCACCGCCTGTCATTGTCTGCTCCCCCCACATAGGATGTTTTCATCCGCGCACGGGGAGAAGCAGCAGCGGTGCGAGAACCAGGAGCGGCCCGGGGGGCCAGGTAAGTTGAATCAGTGTGAGGGGCCCAGGCATATGGGGGGCATATTTTAGTCTCGGATAACCTCTTTAAATGGAACCTGTCATCACCTTTATGCTGCCCGTACTATCGGCAGAATAAAGTAGAGACAGATGAGTGGATTTCAGCGGTCTGTCATTTATAAATAAAAAGTAAGTGGTTGCCGAGAACCAACATCACAATCATTGCAGACTGGACCTGGAAAAGAGTCATGGCCACCTGAGAAGAGTCCTGGTTATTCATGAATTCCTGCTCTCCCTGCCCACCTGCTGATGACTGACAGACTTCTACTTAGTTTTCTCTCTTTCTCTCGAGGAGAGAACTGCCAATCATCAGCAGATGGGCGAGGAAAGAAGGCCATAATGAATAACCATGACTCTTCTCTGGCAGATTTGACTCTTTTCAAGGCCTGGACTGCAATGATTTTGATGCTGGTTCTCGGCAACCACTTACATTTAGCTCATGAGTGTCACACCACTGAAATCAGCCTTTCTGTCACAGTACGGTCAGCATAAAGTTTATGACAGGTTCCCTTTAAGGACTCATGCAGGCACTTGCCATGTGCACTCTGTTTTGTGGATGATTGGACATGACCAATGTTTTGCGGAGCAGAGGCACAGATCGGAAACAGTAAAAAGCGCTTCCATGGGCTTCCGGCTATGTGCCTCGGCACCACAGAAGATAAGACTGTCCTGTCTTTTGCCGTATCTTGCGAACATGGTGGGCACGGAGCCCTTACGTTCGTCTACCTGAGCCCTAAGGTGGTGCGCTCACACCTGGCGGAGTTTTCTGCCAGAGAATCGGCAACATCAAGACTTCCCCTATGTTCTCTTATGAGGCTGAAAATGGTCTACCCTGCATTGGGTTTTGCAGCGTAAATAATGTTGTGTTGTGGATTTTCAGTTTCAAAATCTCTCCATTCAATTCAATGGGAAACTGCAGTCTTTACAGAAAGGTGCAATTTTGCCACATTTTGAAACACACAAAATAGTGAAAAGAGACAGAAACCTCCACAAAAGCCAACTGCTTTCCTAATTATCTTTGTCCAGCTAATGGGATAAAGTTACAAAATGAACTGATTATCAAGGGGCATCTGTATATGTGAGGTTCACTCCCGGCCTCCTTGGATACATTTTGACTGCATTGCTGGTGGTTTCTTGCACATTTTCAGTGGTTACTGATAAATCATTGTGGGGTCTGTGAAAGTGCTAGACACTGGAACGATATGGCATAGTGCAGAGATCATCAAACTTCAGCACTCCAGTTGTGGTCAAACTATGACTCCCAACATGCACACTTGCTTGGCTGTTTTTGGAACTTTCATAGAAGTGAATGGAGCGTGCAGGTGGTTGTAGTTAGTGCCGGAGGGTGCGGACCCCTGGCATAGTGGTACACTATCAGCCCTTAGCATTCTATGGGCTCATATTCCGGATCTGAAGCAGATTGTGTTCAGGAACCCTTAGGGCTTGTTCACATGGCCGTATTGCGGCCCGCATATGCAATACACGGGCACCGGCCGTGTGAACCCCGCATCACGGATCGCGGACCCATTCTCTTGAATTGGTCTGCAATCACGGAGACGCGGGGCAGCGCGGAACGGAGGCACAGATCGGGACTCTGCTGGGCGCTGTAGGGAATCGTCATCGGGCGCGCCTCCTGGGCATGAAGACGTACAGCCTGCCTGCCTGGAGTATGTATGTGTTTGTGTGTATGTGTATGTCTGTCTGTCTGTATGTGGTGACGGATCCGTCCTGAACTCCATTGAAAGTCAATGGAGGGCGGATCTGTTTACCATGTTGGTCACACCAGACGGATCCGTCCCCATTGACTTGCATTGGGGGTCATTCCGGATCCGTCTTGGTGCGGATGCCTGGACCGGAGAGAAAACCGCAGCATGCTGCGGTTTGCTCTCCGGTCTGAAGACGGAACGGAATGCTTTCAGGAGCATTCTGTTGTCTTCAGTTCAGTTTTGTCCCCATTGACAATGAATGGGGACAAAACTGAAGCGTTTTTTTCCGGTATTGAGCCCCTATGACGGGACTCAATACCGGAATTTAAAAACGCTAGTGTGAAAGTAGCCTAATACGGTACAAGCAAAGTATATGTGATTACACAAATCTCATGTACACTTTGCTTTTTTCTTCGGTGCAGAGATTGACCTGCACTGTTGATTTTTAAATCTGCAATATGTCAAATGTTGCATTTTTTTGTTTGTTTTTTGTGAGGATTTCTGGATTTCACACTTTTTAATGGAAGTGTGAGAGCTGCAGAAAATCCACACCAAAAACCGCACAACAATGAACCAAAAACGCAATAAATAGTGCGGATTTATGAGCGGTTTTGGTGCAGATTTTTTATGTGTAAATCTGCACCGTGTTGCAGCAATCCTTTTTTTTTTTAGCCCATGTATTCAGCGTATTAAATATTCTAACTTAGAAACACTAAATATAGTACATAAAAATGGTAACTATTTTCTGCTTGCAGGAGACATCCATTCTTGTAAGATACAAAGCCCTGGCCTCATCCTGCCTTGTTGACCTTGTCATATGTAACGTCTTTGTCCAGATCTGAACATAAAGTGACCAAACATTTACAATATAGTTAAAGAGTGTAATAACAGCACACAGCACAATCCTGGTACTTTATTATTGATGCAAAGTTGGGTTTCTAGAATGACTGTAGGAGAGTGTAACCTACTTTTACTTGTTTTTTTCTTTCACTACTGAACCCTTTCAGGCTATTGATGTCTTTCTTCCAAAAATACTTTTCTCTAAGTGGGTCAAGAATTGAGTAAAAGATTCTTTGTAGACAAAGCCTTCAGATTAGCTCCACATTCAAGGCGTGTGACAAACTGCTCATGTGCTGGAGCAAGAAAGCCACTTATCCTGTTACATAGGAGAGACCAGACTATTATGAAGTGTCCCTCAGGCTAGACGTGGAAGTTCCCTTCCCTGTACGTTAGTGATACTGTATCTCGGATGGTTTCTGATTTCAGGTTGCCTCTAGGGTGTAACCAAAATGAGCGTGGGGATTTAGCCGCTCGATGTTACTTGTGTTTGAGATGATGCTGGATGATAACGCTGCCTACAATACCAGATGATGCCCACTTTTAAAGGGAGTCTTTCATCTGTTTTTCACCTATATAACTAACAGCAGTGCCCCACAGAAGATTGCAAACACATCCCAAACATACCTGTGTGTACTCTGTGTCTGTATTACATGTCCAGAAAAAAGCACTTTTATTCTGCTGGAAAACAGCTCCCAAGTGCCCAGCTGAAAATGAAACTAAAAACAGCTTTCTCTCCTGACTGATTTTGGTATCATTTGAAAGCTTGAAATACTAGCTTTCAAAAAAGGTCAGAACCATTTTTCTATCTGCTACCAATCCCAAGATATGAGTAGCTAAAGCAGCCCTCCCCTCTTCAGTCTGGTTTGCTTTGGGCCCTTGCAGCAGCAGAGCCGGGCACTTGGGAGCTGATTTCCTGCAGAATAAAAGTGCTTCTCCTGGACATGGAATACAGACACACAGTGCACACAGGTAAAAGACTCCCTTTAAACTACTTTTCAGAAGTGGTGAGGGTGGCATAAGACCGCAAAAGTCACAAATTCTGCTGCACAATAGTAACATAGTAACATAGTCTATAAGGCCGAAAAAAGACATCTGTCCATCCAGTTCGGCCTGTTTTCCTACAAGTTGATCCAGAGGAAGGCAAAAAAACCCTGTGAGGTAGAAGCCAGTTTACCCCACTTTAGGGAAAAAAATTCCTTCCCGACTCCAGTCAGGCAATCAGAATAACTCCCTGGATCAACGACCCATCTCTAGTAACTATAACCTATAATATTGTTATCCTCCAGAAATACATCCAGGCCTCTCTTGAACTCTTTTAGTGAACTTACCATCACCACCTCCTCAGGCAGAGAGTTCCATAGTCTCACTGCTCTTACCGTAAAGAATCCTCTTCTATGTTTGTGTACAAACCTTCTTTCCTCCAGACGCAGAGGATGTCCCCTCGTCACAGTCACAGTCCTGGGGATAAATAGATTGTGGGAGAGATCTCTGTACTGACCCCTGATATATTTATACATAGTTATTAGATCTCCCCTCAGTTGTCTTTTTTCTAAAGTAAATAAGCCTAATTTTGATAATCTTTCTGGGTACTGTAATCCACCCATTCCAGTTATTACTTTAGTTGCCCTCCTCTGAACCCTCTCCAGCTCTGCTATGTCTGCCTTGTTCACAGGAGCCCAGAACTGTACACTACTCCATGTGTGGTCTGACTAGTGATTTGTAAAGTGGCAGGACTATGTTCTCATCACGGGCATCTATGCCTCTTTTGATGCAACCCATTATCTTATTGGCCTTGGCAGCAGCTGTCTGACACTGGTTTCTACAGCTTAGTTTGCTGTTCACTAAAATTCCTAGGTCCTTTTCCATGTCAGAGTTATCCAATGCTTTACCATTTAGTATGTACTGGTGACTTGCATTATTCCTTCCCATATGCATAACCTTACATTTGTCAGTGTTAAACCTCATCTGCCACTTCTCTGCCCAAGCCTCCAGTCTATCCAGATCCTGCTGTAGCAGTGTACTGTCCTCCTCTGTGTTAATTACTTTACACAGTTTAGTGTCATCTGTAAAAATTGATATTTTACTGTGCAAGCTTCTACAAGATCATTAATAAATATATTGAAGAGAATAGGGCCCAATACTGACCCCCTGTGGTCTTGTTACTTGTTAAAATTTGCAATGTGGGGTACACATTTCATACATCCCTCTCTCCCCTTTGTGTTGAAGTTTGGGTAGTTTCTGATTTTACTGTTCTGTGTGTTCCTTGCTTTCATATATTGCAATGTAAATCCCCACTGTGTGCCATGGGGCTTGGATATAGCATTTATTAGATTAAGAATTTTGAATGGCAGATAAGGACTTAGGCTACTTTCACATTTGCGGCAGGGGATTCCGGCAGGCTTTTTCGGCGGGTGAACAGTCCGCCAGATCCATGCTGCCGCAGGTGCACATGTGGGGCTGGCTCATTCACTATAATGGGGGCGGGCCGCGGATCCGGCCACTGCATGGCAAACTTGCCGAGAGGCAGCTGGACCAAAATTACAACATGTCTATCTATTCTTTTATAAATTATATTAAAGGTCAATTATGTCATCTGTCTAATGACCATTTTATATCTGCAAGGAGTACCTGCTGTTTATTAGATTGTTAGACACAATTACTCCAGGGACATATTTCGACACCCATGTTTGCAGTCAGTGAAGATCTTAAAGGGAACCTGTCATCAACTTTTTGCTGCCCATACTAACGGCAGAATAAAGTAGGGACAGGTGAGTTGATTTCAGCGGTCTGTCATTTAAAAGTTAAAAGTAAGTGGTTGCCGAGAACCAACGTCACAAACATTGCAGATTGGGCCTAGAAAAGAGTCAAATCTGACTGCAAAGAGTCATCGTTATTCATAAATTCCTGCTCTCCCTGCCCACCTGATGATGACTGACTGTCTTCTACCTAGTTTTCTCCCTTTCTCTCTAGGAGAGAACTGCCAGTCATCAGCAGATGGGTGGGAGAGCAGGAGATTAGTAATAACCATGACTCTTCTCAGGTAGATTTGACTCTCTTCAAGGCCTGTGCTGCAATGATTATGATGCTGGTTCTCAGCAACAACTTAATTTTAGCTCATGAGTGACACACCGCTGAAATCAGCATTTCTGTCACTATTTTATGCTGCCCTCAGTACAGTCAGCATAAAGTTGATGACAGGTTCCCTTTAACTCTTACTTATGATTTGCACATTTTCAGTGTCTCCTTGACCGATGTTGTTCCATTTTTTTTATTTTTTGTTTAAATCCACTTTACCTTGTACTCAATAATCAAGCTGGTTTTGCTGAGTTAATTTAAATTGAATCAGTGAATAGTGTTATTCCATAAGGATGGTGGCTTGGTAGGGTCCAGGTTTATGACCCCTTTAATACTGCAGACTTGTGAACCGGTTGTACAGGGTCAGTTAAAATTCACTCTTTAGTGTGAAACGTCCTTAAAACATCCCAAGTGTGAGTGTGTTATTGGGGTTTATCTGCAGTAAAACCTAAGTTGTAAGGTTTTAGAAGTCCAACATGTTATGTACAACTGGTTTACGCTTTGTCTTTTCCAGGCTTTACGTGTCCCCTACTAAGAAGCAGAAACCGTTTGAGTCTGCCCTCAGCCCCCTGGAATGGTGTAGGCAATTTCTAGATCATCCAAGTCCCGAAATAGAAGCAGCAAAGAGATCACTTTGCTTCCGACTTGAGCAAGGTAATCAATATAATATTGATTTGTGCTATTTTAACACTGAGCCTTTCTAGAAACATCTTTATTCGTTTTTTTCATATCCGGTAATCGTCATGAATTTCTCCTACCGTGTACATTATCGAGGATTAAGTGCTGACTGGCATATCTGCAAGACAACTGATGGGAAATTAGTGTCTATGGATCGCCTAGTAAAGTGGAAGTTCTGCAGACCACAAAATGATGTCAGCCCCGGGAGCTTCTTAGCATATCAATGCCGTCATTCAGTCTGTTCATTGGTCTCTAAATACTTATACGTTGTGTATGGTAACCATGGGTGGGCTTTACTGGAAGTGCTCCTGGAGACAAGTCTGTGGACGAGTCATATCACTTTTAATGGCGATGTATCTAATGACTTTGAACTCGCACACAGATAATCCACATGCACGCGGTTATGGAAATTAGTAAAAAAAAAAAAAACAGAAATGAAATTTCTCTGTAGCCACTTGGCAATTTTAAAGGGGTTGTCCAGCAGGCCTCAGGATAGGCCACCGCTAGCTAAGTGGTGGGGATTAGAGATGAGCGAACGTGCTTGTAACCCCTGCGCTCGCATGGGCGCAGGCATCTGGATCCGTCGGGTGAGGAGGATGGATCCGGATGCCCATGCGAGCGCAGGGGAGCCGAGCGCTACAGTGCTCGTTACGAGCACGTTCGCTCATCTCTAGTGGGGATAGGATAACCCGTATCCCTGCTGATCTGCAGTTCTGTGTGGCTCTGCTGCTCCGTCGTCAAACATTGTATTGGACAGCGCTTGTTTGTTTTAAAGTAGCAGTGGAGCTATATTTCTTCTTACAAAGGCAAACTTAAAGGGGTTGTCTGGGTTCTAGATATTGATGAGCTATCCTCAAGATAGGTCAACAATATCAGATTGGTGGGGGTCCTTCCCCGCACCTCCATCTATTAACTGTTCTTAGCAGCTGCTGGTGCCATACTGGTGGTTCCAATAGCAGACAACTTGCTCTGCAGCTCAGTTCCTATTTACTTGATACAGTAGGTCTTCAATATCTAGGACCTGAATAACCCCTTTAAGCTTGGTTCTGGTACTGTGTCTATGTAGTAAGATTGGTTCTGTTACATATCTATCTACTGAGTCTAGCTTTGATACTATGCCTATGTAGTAAGCCTGGTTGTGGTACCATACCTAAGTAGGAAGCAAAGTTCTGGTACCATATCTCTTTAGTGAGCATGGTTCTGGTATCATATCTGTGTAGTAAACAAGGTGCTGGTATTGAATTGATGTAGACCCATGTAAAAAGTACCGTTAAATGCTAAACTGCTCCAGGACCTCAACCAAGCTTACTGTATTGGATCCTGAAATTTCTCATGGTGGTCCTGGGGCCCATGGTGCTGGGACAGTAGCCAGGCAAGGCAGGAAGAGTTGAGGATTCATTATTTACATGCAGGCCCTGCCACCTACGGCAGCAGAGGATCCAGGGCTGGCATACTGCAGTCGGACTCCTCTTTCCAGTGCTGCACTATTCTCGCGTGGTGCTTGATGGCGAATTCATAGTAAGCACCATCGCCAGGGACTCGGGAGGACTTTAAGCATTAAATCCCATATGCTTTAAGGACCTTCTGAGGTCACAGCAGACCTGGGCTTATTTGGTGGAAAGGTCCTGAACATTTTTGGTTAGGGCTGCTTTGAAGCACATATTGGCATGTGGAGAGGTGGGCAGAGATGACAACCTGTGTGCTGGTGGGGGAGGGTGTTAAAAATTTGCTATGGGACCCATGTAATGATTAAAGTGGTTGTGTGAGTTATGGAAAATATAGTTAAAAGGCAGGGATTTTAATAACACCAAAAACAACCCATCGATTGGACCCCACGACACCACTTCAAGCATCTTCTGTTCCACCCTCCAATTTTTGCTTACAGGCTAGAGCGGTGACACGGCCATATCCACACATGATTCTGCAGTCAGTCACTGGCTTCAGTGTATATGGCACAAGACCACTGAGGTTAGTGATCGGCTGCAGCTAGGTAGGCATAGACCAGAGGGAGGCAGAGGAAGAGAGGGCACTGGAAATGTAGGAGGTCCAGTGAGGGAGTGTGGATTATTTTCATGCTTTTACAGTTCCTGCAGTACTTTTTCTCCCGTCAAAAATAACTGACTGACTGATGCAAACTGATGCTCAAAATGCAGGATCTGATTTTCTTTTTTTTTTTTTTGCTAAACGGTGATGTGAACTCAGCCTTAGGCTACTTTCACACCAGCGTTTTTGCTGGATCCGGCAGGGTTCAGAAAAAACGCTTCTGTTACTAATAATACAACTCCATCTGTTATGAACGGATCCGGTTGTATTATCTTTAACATACCCAAGACGGATCCGTCAGAACTCCAATGAAGGTCCATGGGGGACAGATCCGTTTTCTATTGTGTCAGATTATGTCAGAGAAAACGGATCCGTCCCCATTGACTTGCATAGTGGGTCATGATGGATCCGTCTTGCTCCGCATCCCAGGACAGAAAGCAAACCACAGCAAACTGCGGTTCGCTCTCCGGTATTAGAACGGAATGCATTTTGGAGCTTTCTGTCCAGTAGCATTTTGTCCCATTGACAATTAATGGGGACAAAACGGAAGCCTTTTTTCCACTTTTGAGAGTCTATGACGGATCTCAATATCGGAAAATAGAAATGCTAGTGTGAAAGTAGCCTTAATGGGTTATGTCCAATAACGCAATTCCCTGAGACAAATGTGGACATCCTTAATTGGGCCGACCACAGACTTTTATCAAGAGAAATTTGTATTTATGTTGTTTCTCAATTCTTATTTGGAGGCACAGAGACCAAATACAGCCCTCATATATTGTACTTTGGTGATGATTTTTGGCTTTGGGCTTGTGCTCATGCACAAGGTTGTATTAGGGCTCCTATGGAAGTGTATGATCCCTCTGTTGTACCTCCATATAGTTCCAATTTCAGATGGAGCCATACAAAGGTTTTTTTTCCTGTTGGATAGGGTATGAATCTGACAGATGCCCAGTCGATCTATCTGTACAAAAGTCTCTTAGTGCTAAAGAAGGCATATACGTGGCTCTGCCATGTGTGCGTGCTGGATAGTACTGTAAAGAAATGGCCTCTGGCAATGTTATTGACGGTGTGCGTTATGCTATTAATTGTAAGGGAGTCGTGGACTAAGGTGTGACATCTCACTATATAGCGTTAGTGCTGATTACATTTAGTTTTACAGTAATAGTTCACAATGAAATATATTGGTATGATGGCCGTATTTGCTCTGTTTTCTGAAACAATATTTACTCTATAGGCTACCACTGAAATGTATGTTTAAAAAAGGAAATTTGATGGTAGGGGTTGTTCTTTGCGCTACCCATGCATTGATATTGCGTTTCCTGTTTCACACAGTAGATAGCTATGTTTATCCAGAAAGTAATGCATTTACATTCTGTTTCCTGCAGACAACACAAGTCCCTTTCAGTCCAGTGTAAAGTGATTTAAAGTCTTCATGTGAGGCTGAGCAAGAAGTGGGTTCAAAAGGATGGGCAACTATAAAGGAACGGCTATAATAGAAAATGGCTATTCTTTTCTTCGATTGCAGACAAGAATAGGGCTTGCTCTATCTTTTTTTTGCGGAGCCACGGAACGGAACCACAGATGGAGACAGCACACAATGTGCTGTCCACATCTTTTGCAGCCCCATTGAAATGAATTGGTCCGCACCCGTTCCGCAAAATTGCCATCTGAATGGGCCCTAATACTGAACATTATGCACAAAGGAGGTTGGTAATCTGGCGCATGCCTACTTATATGACGAGCAGGCACAACTTTGCTACACATAATAGTTCAAATGATTTAATAACCAGGGGCTGACTAAGTGATACTGGTTCCATTTCATAGAAAGATGTGACACGTTATTCTCATGCAGCGGGAGGAGGATGGGATGTGTTCAGTGATCGCTTCATTGGTTTGTGTGAGAAATTGCCTGCCTTTCACGATTCACCTGACCAGTTTGGTGCTTCCTTAATCACTGTAATCTTGTTTCTGTCTCATTTGAGATTCTGTGAAGTTTATAACAATTTTCTGGAGTCATGGTTGAGTTCCTCTGTGAAATCTGCCCGATGGAAAATAGTCAGTTGCTTTACCCATTTATTTTTTGTCTTTATCCTCCTAAATGTATGACAGACAGTTTGCAAACATAAAGTAAATAACCTCTGCTTAAATTTAAAAAATTAAAATACATATATTTATAAATTAATTGACAACAAAATGCACCAAGAAGGAGTTGTTGGAATTGAATGAAAACTGTGTGAATGTAATGATGATATTTGTAAGTGATTACTACGTTAGAGCAAATGGATAAGCTGTGCAAATGAAAAAGTATCCTGTTGACGCCTCTAGCCTGAATACAAGATGAGATATGGTTAGGCTTGGGGAACATACATCCACAGATGTTACAGCTGAGCCTGTAGATCCTGTGCAGACCAAAACTTTGGACACACCTTCTCATTCAAAGAGTTTTCTGTATTTTCATGACTATGAAAATTGTAGATTCACACTGAAGGCATCATAACTATGAATTAAACACATGTGGAATTATATACTTAACAAAAAAGTGTGAAACAACTGAAAATATGTCTTATATTCTAGGTTCTTCAAAGTAGCCACCTTTTGCTTTGATTACTGCTTTGCACACTCTTGGCATTCTCTTGATGAGCTTCAAGAGGTAGTCACCTGAAATGGTTTTCACTTCACAGGTGTGCCCTGTCAGGTTTAATAAGTGGTATTTCTTGCCTTATAAATGGGGTTGGGACCATGAGTTGTGTTGGGCAGAAGTCAGGTGGATATACAGCTGATAGTCCTACTGAATAGACTGTTAGAATTTGTATTATGGCAAGAAAAAAGCAGCTAAGTAAAGAAAAACGAGTGGCCATCATTACTTTAAGAAATGAAGGTCAGTCAGTCTGAAAAAATTGGGAAAACGTTGAAAGTGTCCCCAAGTGCAGTCGCAAAAACCATCAAGCGCTACAAAGAAACTGGCTCACATGAGGACCGCCCCAGGAAAGGAAGACCAAGAGTCACCTCTGCTGTGGAGGATAAGTTCATCCGAGTCATCAGCCTCAGAAATCGCATGTTAACAGCAGCTCAGATTAGAGACCAGGTCAATGCCACACAGAGTTCTAGCAGCAGACACATCTCTACAACAACTGTTAAGAGGAGACTGTGTGCAGCAAGCCTTCATGGTAAAATAGCTGCTAGAAAACCACTGCTAAGGACAGGTAACAAGCAGAAGAGACTTGTTTGGGCTAAAGAACACAAGGAATGGACATTAGACCAGTGGAAATCTGTGCTTTGGTCTGATGAGTCCAAATTTGAGATCTTTGGTTCCAACCACCGTGTCTTTGTGCGACGCAGAAAAGGTGAACGGATGGACTCTACATGCATGGTTCCCACCGTGAAGCATGGAGGAGGAGGTGTGATGGTGTGGGGGTGCTTTGCTGGTGACACTGTTGGGGATTGATTCAAAATTGAAGGCATACTGAACCAGCATGGCTACCACAGCATCTTGCAGCGGCATGCTATTCAATCAGTTTTGCGTTTAGTTGGACCATCATTTATTTATCAACAGGACAATGACCCCAAACACACCTCCAGGCTGTGTAAGGGCTATTTGACCAAGAAGGAGAGTGATGGGGTGCTACGCCAGATGACCTGGCCTCCACAGTCACCAGACCTGAACCCAATCGAGATGGTTTGGGGTGAGCTGGACCGCAGAGTAAAGGCAAAAGGGCCAACAAGTGCTAAGCATCTCTGGGAACTCCTTCAAGACTGTTGGAATACCATTTCAGGTGCCTACCTCTTGAAGCTCATCAAGAGAATGCCAAGAGTGTGCAAAGCAGTAATCAAAGAAAAAGGTGGCTACTTTGAAGAACCTAGAATATAAGACATATTTTCAGTTGTTTCACACTTTTTTGTTAAGTATATAATTCCACATGTGTTAATTCATAGTTGTGATGCCTTCAGTGTGAATCTACAATTTTCATAGTCATGAAAATACAGAAAACTCTTTGAATGAGAAGGTGTGTCCAAACTTTTGTGTATGTGTATATATATATATATATATATTATTGTACCTGGTCATTCTAGGGGTTTGGGAACCCCCCTATTAGGCCCTCTGATAGGGCCTGTTAGGCTTTTGTATGTGGCAAACCGCGAGGTCATTGTTAGGCCTGCCGCTCCCATAACAGATATCGGCACCCAAGGGTCATTGTGGAGGGGTTGTAGCAGCAAAAGCGCCTCCTATTGATACAACTTAGATGCTATAGTCACTATTGACTGTGACATCTAAGGGGTTAAATGACCAGGGTCTCTCTGATTTGATTTCTCTGATCCTGTCCATTAGAGCAGGAGCATGGACAACACCTGCTCCTCCAGCCCCTTAGTTGCATAAAAAGATGTATAAGGTGTCAGTAAGGTGTTGGATAAGATAACACTTGATGAAACCTGCCCGAAATATTGCATATTTGAATATTTTTTTTTTGTATTTGTGTAATTTTTATATTTAGATATTTAGAACTAACAATGTACTAGTTTATTACTTTGAACAAAGACGGCGTTGTCAGCAGTTATTGTATCGATTCAGGAATGGTATTAAGTAGGGCTCTGCTGTACTGGATTTCTGCTGCTGGGAAAATACCAATGTGGCTGTTTTATTGGCACATCCTTTACTGCTGCTGAAGTGCTGTTCTTTTGTTTTTGGGGGTTGGAGGCAGTGACTAGTATCAGATTTCAATAATTGGAGATGATATTCTTGGCATCTTTAAGGTCATATGCCTGTCCTTTCTTTTCAGCATCAGTAACCTCTAAGGGATGGAATTTGAGACCTTCAGTATAAGCCACTTAATGATCTGTGTTTTGCTCTTAAGCCATACAGTGCGTGCCTATTATGTTAATCTGTATTCCTTATGGTACATACAATTACTGGCTGTAATAATTGTAAACCAATGCCAGGAAATGAATATCTGATGAGGTGAGGTTTGCTCATTATTTTTGAGATGTCATCACCGAGATGAAAATATAATCTTTCCTCTTTATTTGACTTCATGTAAGAATTCACCTCCACATGGAAAGCCACATTTCGCTCTTACAACTCTTAGTCATGGTATCATACCATGATCAAAACGCGTTGCTTTTGTTGTGTTTCCACTTTCGATGTGGAGATGCATTTTTACATGAAGCCAAGTAAAGATTGAAGATTTTATTTTCTTCTCGGTGATGGACATCTTTTCCCTTTTTCTCCTGGATTGTTTACAGGCTGGGCTTGATTCCTGACTTACACAGAATAAAATATTGTCTATATTCAAAAGATGAAAAAGATTTCTCTTTAGATCCAAAAGGTGATCTAGTTTTTCTTCAGTGACAAGACATTGGTTATAAAGTGCTTAGCAAGGGTCTACACACGTTGGGGGTCATTTATTAAGACTCCCTACTCCAGTTTTTGGCATAAAAATGTGCGTGAGTTGGTTATGCAACTTGTAAAAAGCCTGTGCGTCTAACTTTTGATGCATGTGGTGTTTTTATGCTGCCCTCGACACTGGGGAGTGGCTAGGGAAGGACTAGCGATCCCAGAAAATGCACTAACATTTTCACCAGGAAATAGGCGCAAATAACGTTTGAAATGTACTCTAGTCAACAGCTGAATTAGATTTCATTCTAGGCGCATGGACTGGCAGAGGATGCACCTCACCTCATTCAGATGGCCATATGTTGTCCGCAAAAATGCGGATCCGTTTTTTTGTGGATTACATACTGACCCATTCACTTCTATGGGCCCTTTTCTTCCATTCCATGGCTCCGCAAAACAAATGAAACATGTCCTATACCTATGAAAGTCAGGACATGGTTCCATTGAAGTCTATGGGTCCGCAAAAATACGGAATGCAATCTGTTTTTTTTGCGGAAATGCTGAACTGTCCGCAAAAAAACGGATCCGTCTTTTTGCGGACAACATATGGCCGACTGAATGAGCCCTAATCCTCAGGCAGAGCAGGTGGTATCAAAGATTGATGTTTTTTAGCTTTAGGCCAGATTTCCACATAGTGGCCATGGGTTGGTAATGTGCCATGCAGCTGAGAGCCACGTGGTCAAAACTGCAGCAGTTTTCCACGTTTTATCAGCATTAACAAGTGAAGCATGTGCTTCCTAACTATTACACCATCAATCACCATAATGATTTTTTTTTTCTGGATTTGCCACACACATGTTTGACCGGCCGCTCTGGTCATTTCAGGGGACCAGCAAGGGGTACGGGGCCTCTGTTCTCATGATGGCTAGGGCCCCACCATCTCATACTTACAGGGGCGGATTGGCCATAGACCTTACAGGGAAATTTCCCGGTGGGCCAATGCTCAGGGGGCCATCTGGGCCCTCCTAATTGCCAGAAAGTGGAAATTTTTGGGGGTGTATTTTGTGATGGACTGTGGTATTTGGCTCTGTTGGGGCGGTATAATGTGCCACAATATGGTATTACTGGCCCTGCCTTCCATCAATTTGGGCCTAACTACAAAATGGGGCCACTTTTTGTATTTTTTCCAGGGCCACTTTAAGTTCCCAGTCCGCCCCTGCATACTTATTAACTATACTGCGGATAGGGGCTAACTTTTACCTACCGCAGTACCTCCTTTAAATAAAACTGAATGAGGAGACCCAGCCTTACACAGTATAACTATGAATGCAATTGAAATTGCAAATGAAAATACATACAGTATGTGTTAAACAATGTAACAGAGGCAGTCAGAACAACCAGTGGGAGCATCACTTGACTGTCTGTATTTATGTCTGTGAAAAAATGTATCCATGTAAAATAGATAGCACATGGATGGGTTCCTTGTATTCATTTTTTTCCCCATTGAATGGAATGTGTCCGATCCACACAAATAGACCACAATAGGTCCTGCATTGGGTTTCTCAATCAGAACGCTGATCTGTTAAAAGAAACGGACATGTGAAAAGCCCTATTGACTTGTATTAGATCAGTGTGCTATGCATTTTATAGTCATGTCAAAACCACTTAAAATGAAAATGCACAGCTGCAATATCTGGTAGAATTCCGTATAAGAATTGGGTTGTACTTGAGGAAATAACCTGTGACATAATATAGTTTACAAAGTAATATTTTATGGTCTATTATGTGAGCACAATGTTTTACAAGTATGTATGTAAACTTTTTGTACATATATATTTGACTAGCTGAATATTTTATGTCTGTATTTTGTTGAATATGTTCATCGGATCCTTATTGCCACCAAGTTACAAAGGCTTTTACCATTGTTACAAGATGGTGGGATTTTTTTTATATATACTGTATTTTAGGCATTGCTTTACTCTGAGTACTAATCAGTGATTTTTGTTCCTTTTTGTATTTAGCTGGTCGTTGGAGGAGTCTCTTTTCTACTCCTGTTTCCTCTTTCCCATATAGTCCAGTTGCGAGACTCACTCCATTTTGCAATGGCTTAAATTCTCCCAGCATCCTTAAAACCCCAACTAAAGCAATACTAACACCAGAAAAGACAGGTAAACCTGCAACTTATTATTTTTTTTTTAATTTTGTTTTACAAATGTTGTGGGTTTTCATTATCTTCGGTAAATTATTTTTACATTTTTTTTCAATTTGTGATACTTTGTGACACAGTTTTTACATCTCTATTTTTCTTCTCATTGTAATTTTTGTTGTTCTCACATCATAGCTTCACTTAAAGGAAATGTGTTATCAGAAAAATGACCTATTGTTTAAATCATGTTTTTATGTTAAAGGGGTTGTCCGAGTTATGAAAAAAATATATAGCACTGTAAATATAATAGGCAGCAATATATAACTAAGTTAAGCAAGTTTTAAGCAAAAAAAAAAAATTCTATATTTCCTCATTTCCCTGGTTCTCTTCTGGCCCTTTGTTTACCTGCAATAACAACAATCTCTGCCCTCCCCCTGCTCTGCAAAGGGAGTGAATACAAGTGCCCTGAGTGGCATGTCTGTCTACTGGGATACTCAGCAGCATGTTATATGTGTAGTACTATAAGTCCCAGCTGTCCAATGACACTGCTGATACACACAGGATCTTCCCCCTACCTGTTCTTGTGCAATACTCTACAGATCTTCTCCAGTCTGTCAGCGTCTGTCAGCTCCTGTGCCCAGCATTTGTCTCCTCACTGCCTGCAGCTACTGAGTACAGCCTTCAGCCCTGAGTCTGTGCTGGCTGAAGGGTTTAAAATCTTATCTGAATGCATCCAGGGAGAAAGCAGATTGCAGAATTTTAGGATTTTTTTAATATAGATAGTGAGGAAAAATTGCCCAAAAAGTTTTAAAAAATGTTTATTATAAAAACTTGATGAAGACAAGGTCATTTTCTGACACATTCCATTCAACATTTTATTAAGTTTCTCAAAACTCTCCTTCAAACCACAGTTTGTATTACTAGCCAGGTACTAAACCAGTATAGTCTATATAATTTCATAGAACCAAAGATTATCTCAATATACCTGAGTTTAATCAAAGTAGCTACGTCAATTAAACTACATAGTGGGTTACTTACATGGCAGTTGCACTCTGATTACAGGCTCCGTACTTCAATATTTTGCACTCTAGTGAGAACATTGAATGGCTGACAATGCATATTAACCAATTTGGATTTAAAGTATTTAGAAACTTTGGTTTCAAGTTATCAGCCATTGTATGACCTGGAAAGGATGGCTGCTAAATCCTTCAGTGTAATTGATTATTTTTTTCAATATTTTATGATTAAGATAAAAAATGAAAATCAGACATCATATAGTAACATGACATTCTCATTCGAACAAAGCTAAAATAGACCCAATACCTCACATTGATCCAGAGCTCCTCCTATTTATTGCTCTAATTGGTTTTCTATGATTATTTCAAGCTGGCAGTTCAGGGGACTTGTCCTTTCTGCTGCAGCTCTCTCCTTGTAAGTGTCACAGCTTCAGTAGACATGGCTTGTGGCAGTTGAAGGATGGAACTGAGCATGTGCATCCACCGCAGCCAGTAGGACAGAGAAGTAAGGAACAGCAGGTGGCACTATACAGAAACATTTTACTAAATAACTCAGTCGCTGTACTAACTTTTTAATTACATGCAATTACAAAAGTATTCAGATCCAGGTGCTGGTTTAAAAGATGTAGATTTTTTTTTTCTTTTTGTGGCACAACCCTTGTAATGGTTATACAAGTCAGGACTTTCTTCTAAACTTAAAATAAATGTCTCGGAGCGAACACATAAAAAGGGTCTCTGGTTTAAAGCGGTTCTCTGGGCTTAAAAACAAAACAAACCCTGTACTGTCTTCTGGCATGTGGAAATAAAATAGTTTGGAGTGAGGGACAGGTAAGAGCACTTACACTTTCCTGTAACTCTGATACCATTGACATTTTATTGCTGTCTGGGACTGGCTCTTTTGTGAGTTTTGATGATGATGGTTCTCATCATTTGAGATTAGGAGCAGTGTGAAAATACCGTCCTGTGCGCCACTAGATCAGCGTATAAGTGTCACATCAGAAGATTATCCGGGTCCCTTATATCAAATCTTCACTTTTCTGTCACTCTCCTTTTGAAAATGTTCAGTGTGTCTTAAGTGCACTTAAGGAGCTCCTTTCAAGCTGTAATAACTTTGTACACCTGCTTGTACATGCTTATGTTCAGCACATCAAGATGTTGCATACAGAGCCAGAGACGACTAAGCAGAACCATTCAATAGCTTTTCTTTTAAACGTCCCTCAAATGTATATTTTACTGAGCTGTATTCTAAAATAAAAAGCCTTGTATATACAGTGCCTACAAGTAGTATTCAACCCCCTGCAGATTTAGCTGGTTTGATTAAGATGCAAATAAGTTAGAGCCTTCAAACTTCAAACAAGAGCAGGATTTATTAACAGATGCATAAATCTTACAAACCAAAAAGTTGCTCAGTTAAATTTTAATAAATTTTAAACATAAAAGTGTGGGTCAATTATTATTCAACCCCTAGGTTTAATATTTTGTGGAATAACCCTTGTTTGCAATTACAGCTAATAATCGTCTTTTATAAGACCTGATCAGGCCGGCACAGGTCTCTGGAGTTATCTTGGCCCACTCCTCCATGCAGATCTTCTCCAAGTTATCTAGGTTCTTTGGGTGTCTCATGTGGACTTTAATCTTGAGCTCCTTCCACAAGTTTTCAATTGGGTTAAGGTCAGGAGACTGACTAGGCCACTGCAACACCTTGATTTTTTCCCTCTTGAACCAGGCCTTGGTTTTCTTGGCTGTTTGCTTTGGGTCGTTGTCTTGTTGGAAGATGAAATGACGACCCATCTTAAGATCCTTGATGGAGGAGCGGAGGTTCTTGGCCAAAATCTCCAGGTAGGCCGTGCTATCCATCTTCCCATGGATGCGGACCAGATGGCCAGGCCCCTTGGCTGAGAAGCAGCCCCACAGCATGATGCTGCCACCACCATGCTTGACTGTAGGGATGGTATTCTTGGGGTCGTATGCAGTGCCATCCAGTCTCCAAACGTCATGTGTGTGGTTGGCACCAAAGATCTCGATCTTGGTCTCATCAGACCAGAGAACCTTGAACCAGTCTGTCTCAGAGTCCTCCAAGTGATCATGAGCAAACTGTAAACGAGCCTTGACATGACGCTTTGAAAGTAAAGGTACCTTACGGGCTCGTCTGGAACGGAGACCATTGCGGTGGAGTACGTTACTTATGGTATTGACTGAAACCAATGTCCCCACTGCCATGAGATCTTCCCGGAGCTCCTTCCTTGTTGTCCTCGGGTTAGCCTTGACTCTTCGGACAAGCCTGGCCTCGGCACAGGAGGAAACTTTCAAAGGCTGTCCAGGCCGTGGAAGGCTAACAGTAGTTCCATAAGCCTTCCACTTCCGGATGATGCTCCCAACAGTGGAGACAGGTAGACCCAACTCCTTGGAAAGGGTTTTGTACCCCTTGCCAGCCTTGTGACCCTCCACGATCTTGTCTCTGATGGCCTTGGAATGCTCCTTTGTCTTTCCCATGTTGACCATGTATGAGTGCTGTTCACAAGTTTGGGGAGGGTCTTAAATAGTCAGAAAAGGCTGGAAAAACAGATAATTAATCCAAACATGTGAAGCTCATTGTTCTTTGTGCCTGAACTACTTCTTAATACTTTAGGGGAACCAAACAGAATTCTGGTGGTTTGAGGGGTTGAATAATAATTGACCCACACTTTTATGTTTAAAATTTATTAAAATTTAACTGAGCAACATAACTTTTTGGTTTGTAAGATTTATGCATCTGTTAATAAATCCTGCTCTTTTTGAAGTTTGAAGGCTCTAACTTATTTGCATCTTATCAAACCAGCTAAATCTGCAGGGGGTTGAATACTACTTGTAGGCACTGTAGCTATACATTGCATATCCTGCTCTACAGTAAAACAGATTTCATTAGAGATGATGGATCTCTTACAATATTACTTCTGCTTTCTGGTGGTTAGGGAGATCCTTCTCTTGTCCATCATTATTATGTCAGTGTGAACACATTTCTGTGCAATCAGGCCTCGGCTACACTGAAATCTTTTAACTATTTAACTACAGCTGCAGTCCAAATGCATGCACTCAGTTGAATGCAATCTCATAGACTATAACTGTCACTTAATAGTTAAAATCAATCAGTGGTGCTACAAAAAGCCTTAGATGACAACAAATTTGGTATAATGTGCAGATTTAGTGACCTCAGCCTGTCACCTTATGTTTTGTCCAGTATCCATGAGTCATTGTGTAATATAGAAGTGGCTGGATCTTCGCTTTTCATTTTACTTTGTGCCATAGTACGGCCACGTGCAATTTTTGTGATGCAGTTTGTGAAGCAACGGAGAAAACGTATAGAAAAGGAAAGTGACTAGTTAATCTTTTTTTTTTTTTTTTTTTTTTTAATCCACTCCTGGTTTTAACCGATCACCGAAAAAACATACATAAGGCGGTAAGCATCCATAAAATCAATTAGTCTCACAGCGTTTTTTATGTGTATGGGTGCTAAAAACAAAAATAACAAACTATTTTCTATTCCATTGTTAAAACATGGGGTAAAAAAATGCACCCTATATCACATACACCATTACAGGATCTGAATGTTCCTCCAACAAATAAAAGGAACAGAGATCCAATGTGTAACTCACATCACCAAGAACTTTGGATGTTTGGAGATTCACATAACCCGTCTATTCTGGCCATATCATGACCTAGATATGGACATGGACTGTTAATACCAAAACCCCAGTTTTGGGAATGATGCGCAGGATTATATGATCGACGTGTGCCTAATTACAGCCATTCATCTCCCATCGATCATATATCAGGGCTAAAATGTACCCTGGCCACTCTCTGTGGTCACTCCTGCATAGCCAAAAAGTAATATCAAAGTGCCTATGTCTAAGTGGCCTTAGTATAACTGTCAATAGCGTGTGATATAACTCAGCAATAAAGCTCAACACGTTTCTGGATAATAGGTATCCTCATCAGGAGCCTGCTTAACTACACTTAATAACACCACAAGGACAGACTAACATAAACAGTCAGAGCACACGCCCACCACCTCTGTATGTGGCAGCGCCTCCGGCACTAGTGCGGCCGCGGGGAGCGCAGAGCTAAAAGGGTATAGCTCCGCCCCCATGCGTTGCGTCACATCAATCGGATCCCGCCTACCCGAAGGACCGGAGAGCTCAATCAGAGCCGCTCCTGGGATAGGCAAGGGGCCGTCTCAAAACCTGGGTGACTAGACCACTCCGTAGGAGATAATACTGGGGCCCAGTTGGCAGATTATACAGTAACAGAGGTATGGCATAATGTAATAACATGACAGTTGGCCATATGTAAGAAGATTATGTGGAGATAATAAAACAATAGGAGGGAGCGATGATGAACCAATCTCACACCATGTGGGCGATGATGAAATGAATCGCACATCAAATCAATCGCACAATCAAATACATCCAGCATAATGAAAGAGGAAGAACGCAGAGATCATATATGTACAGAGCGTCTACACCCATCAATCAACTGGACGCCTGTCTACTGTAATATGAGCAGATGTGCGGATGAGCTGTCTGCAATTAAACAAATTGAAACAGTAAAATAAATACATACAGTTTTATGTCTCCAATCCTGAGCTAATTGTAATACATAATACATATATTGTCATGTGTGACAAAATATATGTCAGATAAAGACCATTAATAACGAAACATATCAGATAGTGATCCAATCAGGACCAACTATATCTATCAATGTAGAACGCATAACCTCAATTAAGATGTATCGCGGGCAGCAGATTAGATGGAATTGGTGGCGCTCACTTAAAATCCATAACCTGTGTAAATGTATGCCAATAATCATCAAGTATAAAGGACAAAACCTATTCTGGCCCCTTATTACGGACCACTTAGGAATAGATGATACTGGCAAATTATAATGATGGTAAATGATTAAATAAAGCATGTTTATGACAGATGGTCGTTCAAGCCCTCGGGTCGTATAATTCTCAGGCGAAAGATCCATTGTGTCTCCTTTTGGAGTACACATCTGTCAAAGTCCCCACCCCTCGGAGAAGGCCTCACGACCTCGATGCCTTGAAACCATAATGTCCCTTTTTCCTGGGCGTGGTGTTCTGTCATATGACGTGCTATCGGTGTATCTGCCTAATTCCGAATGTCGTTGAGGTGTTCACCAATATGTCTCCTAAATTCTCTAATCGTCTTTCCGACGTATTGGATACCACCGGAACAAGAGGCCAGGTACACCAAGCCAGTAGTTCTGCAATTGATGTAACTCCTAATACTGTATGATATGCCAGTGGTGGTACTCGTAAAGAAACTGCCTTTTTTGATAGAACCACAGGCCACACAATTTCCGCATTTAAATGTACCCTTCGGGGGGTCTGGAAGCCAACTCTGAGCCCTTGTTAATGGTTGGTGAAGGCTATGTACCAGCCGGTCTCTAATATTGCAACCACGCCGAAATGTAATTGCAGGAGCTTCCCCCACCAAGTGGCCAATATCGGGGTCCGTTCGTAAAATCCCCCAAAACTCGGAAATGGTGCGCCCACATGGTGTGAGATTGGTTTATCATCGCTCCCTCCTATTGTTTTATTATCTCCACATAATCTTCTTACATATGGCCAGCCGTCATGTTATTACATTATGCCATACCTGTGTTACTGTATAATCCGCCGATTGGGCCCCAGTATTATCTCCTATGGAGTGCTCTAGTCAACCAGGTTTTGAGACGGCCCCTTGCCTATCCCAGGAGCGGCTCTGATGGAGCTCTCCGGTCTTTCGGGTAAGTGGGATCCGATTGGTGTGACGCAGTGTATGGGGGCGGAGCTACATCCTTTTAGCTCTGCGCTCCCCGCGCCTGCTCTAGTGCCGGAGGCGCCGCCACATACAGAGGTGGTGGGCGTGTGCTCTGACTGTTTATGTTGGTCTGTCCTTGTGGCGTTATTAAGTGTAGTTAAGCAGGCTCCTGATGAGGATACCTATTATCCAGAAACGTGTTGAGCTTTATTGCTGAGTTATATCACACGCTATTGACAGTTATACTAAGGCCACTTAGACATAGGCACTTTGATATTACTTTTTGGCTATGCAGGAGTGACCACAGAGAGTGGCCAGGGTACATTTTAGCCCTGATATATGATCGATGGGAGATGAATGGCTGTAATTAGGCACACGTCGATCATATAATCCTGCGCATCATTCCCAAAACTGGGGTTTTGGTATTAACAGTCCATGTCCATATCTAGGTCATGATATGGCCAGAATAGACTGGATGTTTGGAGATTCACATAACCCAAGTTCTTGGTGATTTGAGTTACACATTGGATCTCTGTTCCTTTTATTTGTTGGATGAACATTCAGATCCTGTAATGGTGTATGTGATATAGGGTGCATTTTTTTACCCCATGTTTTAACAGTGGAATAGAAATAAATAGTTCCCACTCCTGGTTTTAGCTTCAAACTGCATAAAAAACCTGCACATATAGCAGGACCCGCAAAAGTATGATTATTTATGAGATACAGTAAATTATCCAAGAAGTCGCTAAGGAGTTTAATTGTCGCATGAAATCTTAAAGGGTTATTATCATTTTTATAAAACATTTGAGAAGTCATAGTGTGCAGTGTATGGATCCACAGCATGTGTATGGGTCTGTACACTACATGTCAGCTCTCCATTCTAGAAGTACAGTGACAATGCTCTTTTTTTTAGTCATACCATAATGGTGGGGTTTGTCTAGAATGGGTTCTGCTATCAGAGCAATGCAGTCTAATACCATTTCCACACCCAGACCCCTGATGTTCAAAACTCCTGACATGTCACTGTGACTTGTCAAAGTTTTATTAAATTATAGCTACCCTTTAAAGCCACAGAATGGGACACACTATGGCAGGTATCAAATGTGAGCTTATGGCTCAGTCACTCTGTGTAGGATGCTTCAGATGTCTTTGTATGAATGCTACACATGTATTATTGACTGCTTGCTGCCTTGATCTCTGTATGGTAACAAAATCTGTAAAAGTTGCACTATTTTTCACCCCACCAGTCTTTTTTATCTATTGTCTTATATGTGCAGTAATTTCATTTTGGTGGCCCAATGTGGTACTGTATACGTTGTACTTACTGTAAGTAGGTGCTGTAAAAGGGTTTACTTGTTTTTCAGGTTACAATATGAAGACTTCACCCTTGAGCCCACAGTCTTCAATAGACAGTGAACTCAGCACGTCCGAGCTGGAAGATGATTCAATCTCCATGGGTTACAAACTACAGGACCTCACTGATGTCCAGATCATGGCACGGTTACAAGAAGAAAGTAAGGAATGTGAACATTTTCTTGCAGCTGTTTAGTATTTTCTTTTAACTGAGTTCATGGTACAGAAAGCACTGCTGATATTATTCAACAAGCCATATCCTCTTGTATATTGAATTGGTATGTATAGGTGTGTAATGTATGTATATTTATATATAATGTGTAGCAAGAGTTGCGTAGTACCTTGGTAGCCAGAAAAACTGTGTGCTGTAGAATACTTTTGCGTTAATAAATAAAAAAAATATTATGGGAGTGATACTTTTATTGGCTAATCAGCGAAAATCATATTACAAGCTTTCAGTACACATTGCTCCTTCAGGCAAGATTACAAAATCTGGCACATAGTTTGAGTCTTGTGTATTGAGGGGAACTCTCTCCACTGCCCACAGCCCACAGCCCCCTGCCACCTCCTGTCCCTCTGCCTTTCATTTAAAGAGGACCTTTCACTTCTCCTGACATGTCTGTTTTATTAGCATACATTCCCCATGTAATAACAATTCTGGAACATCTATTCTTATGTCTGTATGTTGTTCCTTTATTATTTCTACTAGAAGTTATGAATGAATTGCTAGCAGTCTGCAGTAAGGGTACAGAGGGGTGGTAACAAGTTGGGGGTGTGTACCTGCACAGTTTGAACGTGGCAGCACTGATTGGATAGAGTTTTACTGTGCAGGTACACCCCCCAACTGGTTACCTCCCCTCTGTACCCTTACTGCAGACTGCTAGCAATTTATTCATAATTTATTGTAGAAATAATAAAGAATTGGTACAACATAGAGCCATAAGAATAGTTATCACATGGGGGATGCATGAAGCTATTTAACAGGCATGTCAGGAGTGGTGAAAGTTCCTCTTTAAAAGGGTTTTCCAAGATTTTTTTTTTTTACTGATGACCTATCCTCTGAAAAGGTCATCGTTATCTGATTGGTGGGGGTCTGACAACTGGGACCCCCACTGATCAGCTGTTTGAAAGGCACTGGTATTCCTGTGAGCACTGTGACCTTCTCGTAGCTTACCAAGCACAGCACAGTATATTGTATAGCGGCTGCATCATGCTCAGCCACATTCACTTCAATGGGGCTGAGCCGTGCCTAGTCTATGTGACACATGAACGTGACATCACATGGGCAAGGAAAAGTAGAGAGAAGGCCATGGCACTTCATTATCAAACTGATGATTGGTGGGGGTCATGGGTGTCAGACCCCCACTGAACAGATACTGCTGACCTATCCTGAGGATAGGTCATCATTATAAAAATCTTGGAAAACCCCTTTAAAGGGAACCTGTCACCTCCAACACCCAAAAAAACCGCCAGCATTACCTTATATTAGGGACCAGTGTGTTTCTAATGATGTTTTTCATTCAGTGAAGAGATTCCTTAAACTTGCTGAAACCGATGTTTTAATCCCCATGAGCGCGCTCTCTCCAGTCAGCTTGAAGTCAAGGGGGCAGCGGCCTCCTTGCTTCAAGTCAAGTAAAGCACGCTCCTCTTGCCAGTGATTGACAGTCTTCCTGTGGGCCTGGGATCGCGCAAGACTTGCGCATGCGCGGTGCGTTCCTTTTGCTGCGCGATTCCGGCTCAGCACTTAGCCGGCTTTCAAGGCGTAGGGGCGGGCAGACGTCCGTGTGCAGATGGGTGGGTTGGCTGGGCGTGCGCTCGCGGGAGTTGTCGGGGCATGCGCAGTGCGCAGTTGAAAGCCGGCTAAGTGCAGAGCCAGAGCCGGGATCGCGCAGCACAAGGAGACTTGCGCGATCCCAGGCCCACAGGAAGACTGTCAATCACCGGCAAGAGGGACGCGCTTTACTTGACTTGAAGCAAGGAGGCCGCTGCCCCCTTGACTTCAAGCTGACTGGAGAGAGCGCGCTCATGGGGATTAAAACATCGTTTTTCAGCAAGTTTAAGGAATCTCTTCACTGAATGAAAAACATCATTAGAAACACACTGGTCCCTAATGCTGGCAGTTTTTTTTTTGTGTGTTGGAGGTGACAGGTTCCCTTTAATGTATTAAGTTCGTCTGAAACTTGGACCTTGTTATCTAATTTTACATTCTTAAATTTCTACTAGCATCTACTATACTTGATAAATGTTGGATTCTATTTGGAAAGATAACAAATATCTCCCGTATTCTTCATCAAAACCGCGAATGTATAGATAATAGAGACCATTTATATGTATTACATGAGCTCCGTTGCCATTTCAGTTTTGGTGCAGGTTACTATCTTAAAGCTGCTTACTTCTTTTGCAGGCCTTAGGCAAGATTTTGCATCTACCTCCACTTGTAGTTCAGTATCAAGACATCGCTCAAGCCTTTCTCTGTATTCTGGAAAGAAAATCTCATGTGCCAGTAGTGATCAGGAATCAGACCGTTATAGTGTTGACGATGATGATGAAGAATTTGATCTGCTACCACCACCTCAACCAAGACTGAGTCGGTGCTCTCCTTTCCAACGAGGCATTCCTCATTCGCAAACTTTCTCTAGTATTCGGGAATGCAGGAGAAGTCCCAGTTCTCAGTTCCTGAATTCTAATGGATATCAGCAATACAGTTTTTCTTCTCAACTTCAGTCTCCAGAGCAACCACAAAATAGAACTAGTGCAGGTAAAGAATATTCTGTCATAGTGGTTATACTTAACTACTGTCAAATAGAAGATCTGAAGACTGAGCTTATATTGCAGGCATAACTTGAGTAACTGAATTAACCAGGTAAGGCTACTTTCACACTTCCGTTGTGGTTTTCCGGTATTGAGATCCGGCAGAGGATCTCAATACCGGAAAAAAACTGATCAGTTTTGTCCCCATTCATTCTGAATGGAAAGGATGCATCAGGATGTCTTCAGTTCAGGCAGCTTTCAGTTTTGTGAGTGGACACAAAACCGCAGCAAGCTGTAATTTTGTGTCTGGTCATAAAAACTGAAAGAAACTTATCAGGTACTGAAACCAATGTAAGTCAATGGTGACGGATTTTTTTAGGAGACTAAAGTTAGTTTCGCACTAGCGTTATTGCTGGATCCGGCAGGGTCCAGCAATAACGGTTCTGTTACTGATAATATAACCATGTGGATCCGTAATGAACGGATCCGGTTGTATTATCTTTAACATCGCTGGAACGGATCCGTCATGAACTCCATTGAAAGTCAATGGAGGACTGATCAGTTTACTAGTGTGTCACACCGAACGGATCCATCCCCATTGACTTGCATTGGGGATCATGACAGATCTGTCTTGCAGATGCCCAGGACGGAGAGCAAACCGCAGCATGCTGCGGTTTGTTCTCCGGTCTGAAGATGGAACGGAATGCTTTTAGGAGCATTCCGTTCTCGTCAGTTCAGTTTTGTCCTCATTGACAATGAATGGGGACAAAACTGAAGCGTTTTATTCCGGTATTGAGCCCCTATGATGGAGCTCAATACTGGAATAATACAACGCAAGTGTGAAAGTACCCTAAAAAACCGGATCCGTCACCCATTGACTTTCAATGTATTTAGAGCCTGATGCGTTTTTTTCAGTTTTGATATCACACATCTGCATCCTAACGGAATGGATGCATCCTGATGTGCAAAATCAAAACGGATCAGTTTAATTCAGGTATAGGCATCCTCTGCCGGATCTCAGTACCTGAATTAACAATGCAAGTGTGAAAGTAGCCTTAGTGTCCAAGGTAAGAGCTTCCACGTATTTCTGGTTCTGAGCTGGCATTTAAGTCTTACCCAGAGACTTTGACAGAACCTACATTGTTACTGTACTGATCAGAATCCTCTTTGGACTGGTGGTACCCTGACTAGTTATCTGATGGGATCACATTTGGAGTATTTGAATTAATAAAACAAATACCCCTAACCCATTTACCACGTGTATATTTGATTGTTGTTGATGTAGACAAAGCTTGGAGAATTGGAAGATTTAATGGCAATGTATCTGAATCTCTGTCGTTATTTCCTTTGGTAGTAAAAAAGTAAAAGGCAGCACTCCAGGATGAGGAAACATTTTGGCTTGAGAATCATATGCATTTATTATGTTCTGAGAGGAGGCAGCATAAAAAAAACATAAACTTTATTAGGCCTATATATAATAAAGTCCTATTAACAAGTTATCCAATGTGAACAAATATTTGACTTGCATTCAACTACTGGCTTCATATCCCCTTGTTAATGCAAATGTTCAGATTGACCTTTTATGTACTTTAGCATTACTTTCTCAAATATGAATTTATATACATAGTAGGAAAAACAGAACTGCATGCAGTGCTACTTTCTGCCCCAAACGATGGTCAGTGGGGTTTGTCAGGCTCCATTGATGATCATCGAGCAACTGATCCATCTCAGAGTTGGGCTTCCATTATAAATGGAAACCACAAGGCAGAGGTGAACAAAGCCTTACTGATCTGCACACACTTATCGATTAATAATTTTATTACATTTTATTTCTCTTACAATGTGTTTCTGTTTGCCTCTAGATAAATTGCGTAGAAGCATGCCCAATTTGGCTCGAATGCCTGGCACAGCAACAACAACGACCTCCACTGTGGTTTCTCCAGTCACAGTACGCAATAGCCTAAGTTTCGATTCTAATCTGCATGGAGCTGCAAATGGATTATCCAGATTGCAGTCTAGTAGTAAGTATCTAAGCCTGTCTTCTCAATATGTACTGAATGTTAACCTACATTTTAAACTTAATTCTAGATTAAAATAATTTGTAGGCTAGCCTGCCAAATATGAAAGGGTAGAAAGCCATACCTTGTTGGCTTCATCATCTTTGTTTCTGTATGTACAATTGGACTTCTTTTGCAAAGTTCCTATTCACAACAGATGCCTCACAGGGGGGGTGTTTGGGGACATGAAATTAGGATGCCTAATATGATGGGGATTACACTGTACTGTTTTACAGGGTCTTTACTTCATATACATTTTTAAAGATTCTATTGCGTTCACTATTATCTGGATAAATCCATGTCTAGTTAGCAATCCCTAGTGGCAGTTGATCCTGTAGTTCTTCCTCATCCCATCCTCCCCTACTACTGAGTAACATATATTCATTAGGTAAGGAAGACGTGGAAGAAAATGAAAGCATGACGGTAGAGTACACAGGGTGCCAGATGCGTTAGTGCATTAGTTCCCCACCAGTTGGTCGGGAGCCCCTGTTGTGTTACTTTCCATAGAAGACCTAAGTTAGGGCCAGTTGACATTGTTGGATATACATCCTAACACCAAACAGTGCCAGTTTGGATGCTAGTAGTGTTAAATTTCACGAGTTCACATTTCAAACTTTTCTCCTCCATTTTTAAGTTGAATGTATCTACTGACCATCACTCAAGGTTGAATATCTTAAAAAGTAGACAAGAATGGGGACCTCTGCATTAGAGCAATAAAATATGATTGCAGTGGTGGACATCCCAGTGTAGTCCGGCACAACTAAGGCTGAGTTCACACTTCAGTTATTTGGTCCGTTATTTATATCAGTTATTGTGAACCAAAACCAGTAGTGAAGCCTCCACAGAGATCATGGGGTAATGTAAAGATTTGCACTTGTTCTGTGTTTTTGACCCGCACCTGGCTTTGGCTCCCAAAAACTGATTGCAATAACTGATCAAATAACTGAAGTGTGAACTCAGCCTAACTCCCTTATTTTCATACAACATAAAGTTTTATTGATATTATTGATTGATTGAGTGTTGCTAAATACAGTATCTAAACGATACAGCCTTTAAAGGGAGTCTGTCACCTCCATATGCCCCTATAAAGCACTTGCATAGCCCCATAGCACACCTAATCACAAATCTAAAGGTACCTGTGGCGTTTTCTTGTGACTTTTAGAAGCTGCAAAAACATAGTTTAAACCATATGTAAATTAGCTGTTGGAAGTGCCCGGAGGCGGCGTTCACTGGAGCCTGGGCTCCTGTCCTTTTTCTTTCATGCTTTCCCCGCCCCAGCCATTGCCTCTGCCCTCCCTCCTGTTCACTTGTGTGAATGCAGTGCGCATGCCCCGGCCCGGCGAGAGACTGCACAGGGGCGGGAACAGACGGAGGACGCAAGTAAAGGGGAGGGCGGGCGGAGGCAATGGCTGGGGTGGGGAAAGCATGAAAATAAAGCACAGGAGCCCGGGGTCCAGTGAACGCCGGCTTCGTGTGCTACAGGGCTATGTAAGTGCTTTATAGGGGCATATGAAGGTGACAGACTCCCTTTAACCACAATGGGATACATTTTTATATATTGTTTGCATGCATTATTATTGGGATACTAATGATAGTTATTTCCAATTAAAACGAAAGTTTCACTTTTTGAGAAGTAATAAAACATTACATCGACCTCCGTAAATCAAGGAATAAGATGAATCGTGAATAGTTAATATTGCCATACCATTGGGCTTACACATTCAGGATACCATTTTGTCTGTTGCCAAACACCATGATCAATAATTTGTTTACTTTGATCCAAGCAAAAGATTTTGGAATATTTCTGACCTGCTCGTGAATGAAGTACAGCTTGTTGATCTGATGAATGGGTCATCAAAGTCTCACCCCTGGCTAGGGCAACTGAATAGTTGCCAGCCTCTGGATATCTTCTTGGCTGGAAGTGTACCTATTGATTTGTTCACCTATTTGTACGCCTAAAATTCACTTGCAGATAGGATGTGCAGCTTAAAACGCATAAAGATGTTTGCTTTCACAGATGTTATAAATTAATTATAACTTTAGAAAAGTGTCTTGACACTTTTAGATTATACTGTATTATTTAGAATTTTGGGGGTGAATTGGCATATGGTATTGAAAATTAAAGCAAGCTTAAGGATTAGAAGATAGGATGTGCCCTCATTAGTACAAGTGACACTCATGTCTATTGGTATGTGTGTGTGTGTGTACAGTCATGGCCAAAAGTTTTGAGAATTATACAAATATTAATTTTTACAAAGTCTACTGCTTCAGTTTTTATAATGGCAATTTGCATATACTCCAGAATGTTATAAAGAGTGATCAGCTTAACAGCAATTACTTGCAAAGTCAATATTTGCCTAGAAAATGAACTTTATCCCCCAAAACACATTTCAACATCATTGCAGCCCTGCCTTAAAAGGACCAGCTAACATCGTTTCAGTGATTGCTCCATTAACACAGGTGTGGGTGTTGATGAGGACAGGGCTGGAGATCAATCTGTCATGATTAAGTAAGAATGACACCACTGGACACTTTAAAAGGAGGCTGGTGCTTGGCATCATTGTTTCTCTTCTGTTAACCATGGTTATCTCTAAAGAAACACGTGCAGTCATCATTGCACTGCACTAAAAATGGCCTAACAGGGAAGAGTATCGCAGCTAGAAAGATTGCACCTCAGTCAACAATCTATCGCATCATCAAGAACTTCAAGGAGAGAGGTTCCATTGTTGCCAAAAAGGCTCCAGGGCGCCCAAGAAAGACCAGCAAGCGCCAGGACCGTCTCTTAAAAGTGTTTCAGCTGCGGATCGGGCTACCAGCAGTGCAGAGCTTGCTCAGGAATGGCAGCAGGCAGGTGTGAGTGCATCTGCACGCACTGTGAGGCGGAGACTCTTGGAGCAAGGCCTGGTCTCAAGGAGGGCAGCAAAGAAGCCATTTCTCTCCAGAAAAAACATCAGGGACAGACTGATATTCTGCAAAAGGTACAGGGAGTGGACTGCTGAGGACTGGGGTAAAGTCATTTTCTCTGATGAATCCCCTTTTCGATTGTTTGGGACATCTGGAAAACAGCTTATTCGGAGAAGACGAGGTGAGCGCTACCACCAGTCTTGTCTCATGCCAACTGTAAAGCATCCTGAAACCATTCATGTGTGGGGTTGCTTCTCAGCCAAGGGAATCGCCTCTCTCACAGTCTTGCCTAAAAACACAGCTATGAATAAAGAATGGTACCAGAATGTCCTCCGAGAGCAACTTCTCCCAACCGTCCAAGAGCAGTTTGGCGATCAACAATGCCTTTTCCAGCATGATGGAGCACCTTGCCATAAAGCAAAGGTGATAACTAAATGGCTCAGGGAACAAAACATAGAGATTTTGGGTCCATGGCCTGGAAACTCCCCAGATCTTAATCCCATTGAGAACTTGTGGTCAATCATCAAGAGACGGGTGGACAAACAAAAACCTACAAATTCTGACAAAATGCAAGCATTGATTGTGCAAGAATGGACTGCTATCAGTCAGGATTTGGTCCAGAAGTTGATTGAGAGCATGCCAGGGAGAATTGCAGAGGTCCTGAAGAAGAAGGGTCAACACTGCAAATATTGACCTGCTGCATTAACTCATTCTAACTGTCAATATAAGCTTTTGTTACTCATAATATGATTGCAATTATATTTCTGTATGTGATAAAAACATCTGACAAACACATATAAAAAACAGAGGGCAGCAGATCATGTGAAAATATAATATTTGTGTCATTCTCAAAACTTTTGGCCATGACTGTATATGTGTGTATATATCATGATGCTCATTCGCAGGCACCATAGCCATCAGGTTCCTGATGTTTTAAACAACAGGCACCCAGGGCTAATGTCTGCGATCAGTGATAATGCCAATTGCAAACTTTTAACCCCTTAGATGCTGTGGTCAAATGTGACGGCCTTGGAAATAGAAAAATAATGTTATGGCTACAGGAAGGCCAGGAGTTAAAAAATGGAAAATTACCTGGGGACGAAAGGTTTAATACCGTAAATGCATTCAGTTTGTTTCATTAACAATTTTTAGCCAATCCGCATGTTCACCTGATTTATAAAATATGCTGTGAGTTTGATTTGTTTTTTATCTTACACCTTCCTTCTTTCAGTACCATCACCTGGTCAACTTCAGCAGAGGGTACACAGTGTGGGGAACTTCCCAGTGTCTGCAAGGCCACCTCTGAAAGCTACAGCCTATGTCAGCCCAACCATACAGGGCAATGGTGGCATTCCTCAGTCAACAAGTCTACAGTCTTTATCAAGTTCTGGGATTCCTATGCCTAACAAGACTGCAAGTTCATTGCCAATAGCAAGAAGTGGTCTACCAAGACCAGCTTTGTCAAGCGTTGGTGCAAGTAGTATACCACGGAGTAAAATTGTTACCCCACCACGCAGGTAATTGGAGTTTTAATGACATTTAACGATGTTACGTGTTTTTCACTTTATTTTCTTAACATTAAAAATAGCCGCACACCCAAAATGGGTTTCATTCTAAGTAAACCAGAAAAGAACTGCTTCTCATCAAAATTGACCATAGAAGATACTGTGTAAAAATATATATATTAGGAGGTGTTCACATCATCATTATTTGTCCACTCTTCTGATTCATCAGAAGAACAGAAAAGTAAAGAAAAAAACTGAAAAAGAAAACCAAAACGGATCCTGTGCATCAGTTCGTGTCCCTTCCCACCCTGGTAGTGCTAGGCTGCTGCTGCTGGTTGTATCTGGCTGGCGAAGGAAAAAAGGGGGGAACCCACGCCATTTTTTTACAAAAATAATTTTAAAAAAAATGACGTAGGGCCCCCCCCTTTTTTCCTTCGCCAGCCAGATACAACCAGCAGCGGCAGCCTGGCACTACCAGGGTGGGAAGGGACACGGTTATTGGCCCTTCCCAGCCTAATGGTACCAGCCTGCAGCCGCCCCAGAGCCAGACCCTCAATTTAGAAGGTCCGGTCCTGCGGGTACCCGGCTCTTCCCGGCACCCCTGGTGGCGGTGGGTGCCGAGGTAATAGATGTTTGGGTTAGTGCTGGCCTGCCATACCGGCAAGCACTAAGCCCAGTATTAGTAATCAGGGCCGTCTGTAGATAGCCATAATTACTAAAACTGTAGTATTGTAAAAAAAATACACACACACACAAGTATAAAACATTTTATTGAAATAAACACTCCCCCAGACCCCTGTTTGACCATTTTATTAAAAAAAAAAAAGCTGGTCCGACGTAGTCCACCGAATCCGACGTAGTCCTCTGTATTCACGACCCTGAAAAATAGAAAACAAACACAGACCGTTTACCTCTTCCTGCACTGGGATAATACACACAGCGATGTCACTGTACAGGGATAATAAACACAGTGATGTCACTGTACAGGGATAATAAACACAGTGATGTCACAGTACAGAGATAATAAACACAGTGATGTCACCGTACAGGGATAATAAACACAGTGATGTCACAGTCCAGGGATAATAAACAGTGATGTCACAGTCTAGGAATAATAAACACAGTGATGTCACAGTACAGGGATAATAAACACAGTGATGTCACAGTCCAGGGATAATAAACACAGTGATGTCACAGTCCAGGGATAATAAACACAGTGATGTCACAGTCCAGGGATAATAAACACAGTGATGTCACAGTCCAGGGATAATAAACACAGTGATGTCACAGTCCAGGGATAATAAACAGTGATGTCACAGTCCAGGAATTATAAACACAGTGATATCACAGTCAAGGGATAATAAACAAGGTGATGTCACAGTCAAGGAATAATAAACACAGTGTACAGAAAGTTTTAAAAAAAAATTATACTTACATTTTTCATAGCAGCAGGGCCAGCATCATCAGAGCAGGAGATCTTCTTCTCATGTCTGAAGGGGGCGGGGCCTATGCTTCCGGCCGGCCCCGCGGAGACCTGAGGCATGCCTGGGAGGTACGGAGAGCTGCAGGGGGGACAGGAGGGAGGATGGAAGAAGCAGACAGACGATTTCGGCTGTCTGCTCCTTTCTGCAACAGGCAACTGTCTCTACGTCCTATGGACGCAGAGACAGCTGCCAGAGGCTGGATCCGGGACAGTTGGGAGGCATGTGGCAGCGGGGGGCAGCACCAGGGGCGCGGGGCTCCCCCTGAAATCATTGGAGCCGGGGCCTGGAGCAGTAGCTCCAAATGCTCCAATGATAATTCGGCCCTGACTATAGGTTCCTGGCTTGGGGCCTACCCCCTTGGGGCCAGTCCGATACTGTTGTGATGTCATATCATGTTAATGAATAAATGAGTGAATCATGAATAAATAATGAATAAAACAAATAAAAAAGGGGATAGGCTATGCGTTTTGGAGAAGGTGGCGAATTGCCACCAAAATTCAATGTCTCTCCCCTTTATATTTGTTTTATTCATTTTAATAAACACTTTTTTTTAAAAGAAGTCTCTGGTGCAGTGCACTGTTCTTCCCTTTTCCTTTTTGAGTATCTCCGCTCTGACAGAAGCTGACAGGGAACACAACTGTAATATCCTAGCATCTTGTCTGACTAAAATCCACTTGTCACAGCCACTTACATTATGAAAACTCTCTTGTGAGGTCACAGCCACTTTCCTGATGGAAACACATTTGTGATGTCACATGAGTTTATTTTACTTGTGATGTCTCAAAATTGGAAAGTAGTTTACATGACTGAAAACCATATTTAATGTTACAGCAGCTTACTCAACCTGGCTGAAACACAATTGTGATATCATAGCAACTAAGGCTACTTTCACATCTCTGGCGGTTTGTCCTGGCAGAGTGTGAAGAACAGACTACTGGAGTTATCTTATTGGGCATAGCCGGACACCATCAGATCCCCTTGATTATAATGGAATCCTGGGGGTAAATGCCAGATTTCTGCTGGACAAATACTGCTACATCCGGCATTCATGCCGTAAAGCCCACTGGATCCAATTTTTGTCATGAGAGATCCAGCAGTGTCTGGCTATGCAGAATACGGTTAGTCGGAAGTCTGTTCTTCTGCCGGAACAAACTGACACTTTACCTACCGGAGATATGAACATAGTCTTAGCTGCTATATCCCAATTGTTTCAGCCATGTTTATTTACCTGCGTAGATGTGAATGTAGCTTTTAAAGACATAAACAGTTGTGAAGTTATAGAGGCCTAATAGACCTAAACCCACTGGTGATATCATAGCAGGTTACTTAAAGAAGAACTCCCGCAAAACATTTTATTCTCTGACCTGTTAGAAAGGTGCATGATATAATCTGTAGTGATTGTCATTTTCTTATCAGTGACTGTTTCTGTGAGTAAAAACCTCTCTTCTTATTGTAGCTGGGTCATGTGACCAACTCCCTGACCTCCAATTGACCCAGGACAGAAAGCCAGTAACTGCTCTATTCATTCCTATGGGAGCCTCACTTTCAGTCTCATAGGAATACATAGAGAATTAGACTTCCTGTCCACACATAAGTCTGTGTGTGAGTTGGTGGGTCTAATTGCTGGTCACATGACACAGATAAGAAACTTCAGGATGATATAGGTCAAAAATTCAGACACTGGTAAGAAAATGACATTCACTACAGATTACATCATGTACATTTCTAGCAGGACATGGAATAAAATTTTTGTCGGGAGTTCTTCTTTAATTGAAACCAACTGATAATGTCACAGCAACTTGTCCGCAAAAAGATATTTGTGATGTCATAGCTGCCTACCAGAATGAAACACTCTTGTGATATAACATTGGATTACCCAGTGTTAGACACCACCTACATAAAAATTCAGAAAACCCTTCACAACTGTATAAATTGACCAGAAACCTGTATAACAAGAAGCGTAGCTCCTTACATATGATCTAATAGACATTAGCAACCACTATTTTAGGAATTGACCCCCTTACCTGCAGACCCCTGCACAAGAGGATGTACATGTACCATAGAGTGTCTGAGTTACTGCTCATTTTCATGCTGTTAGTTGTGGTTGTATTGAAACTTTGGCCATTTTAATAAGATTTTGTCAAAAATGTATTATTAGTTGTTCATAAAAAAAAAAAAAAAAATCTTTAGGTACCTGTCACCTCTCCTGACATGTTTGACATGTTTTAGAGACTTTTGTATCTCCCATGAAATATTTTTGGAGCCTCTTTTCTTAGAACTTTGTATTGTGCTGTTGCTTTATTACTTCAGGATTTATTATTAAAGGGGCATGTTTGTACAAAGTCTGGCAATGACGACACAGAGACTCTCCTCCCCCCTAACTGGGAACACCCAGTTATCAAACCAATTTATTCATAGATATCTAGGAGGAATAGCAGAAAGTCTGTGTTGCAGGAAAAGGCAATATGTTCATTCTTGGTGGAGATTATGCATGGAATTTTCTCAGAATATATAGGCGATCTACAATTCACGTCATAATCTGCACTAAAAAATGCCTTCAAATGGAAAGGTGCAATAAAAAAAACATAACAGTAGAATTTTTATGTGGACTGTGCTGCTAAATATTTAGCATAGTAATGTGGCCATGTGAACATACCCTTAGGGCAGGGGTGGGTAACCTTTTTGCTGCTGAGGGGCATTTGGATATTTGTAACATCATTCGCAGGCCATACAAAATTCTCAACTTAAAAATTTGACTGCTATTTGGTGTACCATATAATTCAGGGGTAAGTTACAGAAATTGCAGTTCAATTAAAATAATCTAGAGCATTGTATTTTTGCAGCACAAAATTGTGCCTGCGCTATATATTACATATAGTACAGGCACCATTTTGACCACACATAGCTGTCTAATTTTCAAGTTCAGAATGTTATGTATTTAGTTCTTTATTTGGCATTAATGGCAGCCAAGCTAAACCCAAGGGGGTCCACAGAGGGGTTTACCCAGCTTCCATTCTCCCTGCCACTGTCCCTGCCTCTTTCTTCACATTTGTCCCGGGCTTTGTCCCTTTCTCAGCCTCAGATCTGCATCCCCACCTCCATCAGCCTCCTATCAGACCTCCCAGGCTATATCGGCCTCAGTTCAGACTCCCATAAGACCTCCCAGCCTTAGATCAAACCCCCATCAGACCCTCCCTAGCCTCAAATCAGCCCCTATCGAACCCCCTCAGCATCAGATCAGACCCCCATCAGACTCCCCAGCCTCACATCAGACTTCCAAGCCTCAGATGAGACCCTCATCAGACCCTCCCAAGCCTTTGATCAGACCCTCCCCAGCCTCAGATCAGACCCTCTCCACCCTCCATTAGCCTCAGATCAGATGTTTTAAAAAATAAATAAATAAACTTACCTCTCCAGCTCCAGGCGGCACTGCCACTTGGCAGATTCACTTACCCTCCCTGGTCTTCTTCCTGCCGCACTGTACTATGACCGGAACACGCACAGTGTCAGGTCATAGTGCCCGTCTACCTGCATTACGTTCTGACACTGTACTTGTCAGGACACAGAGTAGGGCCGGAAGAAGACCAGGGAATGTGAGGACAGCCAGTGCAGTGCTGTTCTCGTCTTCCTGTGCCTCCCGCATGCTAATAACCGCTTTCATAATTGGTTCTGGCAGGGGGCCACATGAGAAGATCCTGCAGGCCGTATGTTCCCCACCCATGCCTTAGGGTAAATTCACAAAGGACAGATTTGTTGCAAAAGTGTCATCTAGATGGAGCTTAGCCAAAACCACGTTTGCAGAAAGAACACCATTTAGATGGAACTGATTTTTAGTCACAGAAATTCTGCAACAAATCTATTTGACTACAGTCTTAGGGCTCATTCACATGACCGTACTGCCTCAGTGCCCATGCTGCGGACTGCAAATAGCGGTCCGCCATGCACGTGCACTGCTGTGTGCACTCTGTATTGGGTGCGGACCAACTGACTTAAATGGGTTAAAAGTGCTTCCGTGGGCTTCCGATCCATGCCTCCGCTTTGCAAAAGATATTTGAAGTCCTATCTTTGGTCGTATCTTGCGGATTGCTGACCAAGTCAATAGGTCCACATTCGCAGCATGGAGTGCACACGGCCAGTGCCCATATATTGCGGACCTGCCAATTACAATCTGCCATATAGGCACTGAACAAACTGGAATAACAAAAGGTACTTTTTTCCATCAGAGATTGATTTTTGCTGAGGTTGTCTGAAGTAGCACCCAAAACCACAAGAGAAAAATATTTTCTCAGAAATATGAACCTGTCAAACATGTTCTGGAATCCTAGATCTTTTAATATGCTTATCTACCACTAGCTTACCTTTCTTGATATAAGGGTGGCTAGCCACACAGGAGTCTTCCAAGACTGTATGGTAGCAAGAAGAATGTTTTAGAGTCTTGACATTCTACTGTTTTGAAAGGTTCTGTCCACATCCATGGTTCCATTCCGTGGCCCCGCAAAAATGATAGAGCATGTCCTATTCTTGTCTGCAATCACGGACAAGAATAGGCATTTTCTATTATAGTTGCGGCCATGTGCAGTCTTCAAATTGCGGAACGCATACGGCCGGCATCCTTGTTTTGCGGATCCACAAAACACTACGGTTGTGTGAATGTTCCATGAAACAGGAGGCCCTTCCCTGCCCATGCCACTCCCACAATTTTCGACCTGGCGTGAGTGAGGAAAAGTCGCAGATAGCGGCACAACTAACTGCTGTGCCACCATCTGCACCTGTAATACTAATTTAGGTGTATTTCAGATTAGTAAATGACCCCCTTAGTCTAGACCAGGGGTGCACAACGTTTTCTGGGTGGGGGCCACATTGTCCGACTGAACCAACGTCAAGGGCCGAAAATAAAATTTAAAGGGGTATTACCAACTGAAATACTGTATTTATGGCAGATTGAACACACAGTGTATACCATTAATGTCTAGTTACAGTTCCAGGAGTCCCATCTAATGGGAGAAATACATGAAAAATGCATGTGAGCAGCCACAAAACATGGACATACATGTCTGTTACCAGATGGATGGGGCCACACAGAATGGTATCAAGGGCCGTATGTGGCCCACGGGCCGCAGGTTGTGCACCCCTGGTCTAGACAGTCTAAAAGTGTATTAGATTTATCAGCCAGCATCAGCCACGGTGATAAATTTTGTGTATTAGTCTAGCAGGGTAGATTTAAAGGATGTAAAGGAAAGCTGTCTTAGTTGCCCATATCAACCAATCAGATTGCACCTTTCATTTTTCAGAGCTACTTTGAAAAATGAAAGGTAAAATCTGATTAGTTGATATGGGCAACCAAGCTAATTTCCCTTTACACCAGTTTGATAATGCTTCCCCAATGTGTTAATAGGAAGTGATACAAAATGGCAATATTAATGGCAGGCATGTCAGTTTTATATTAGGAACCTTTTATAAAGATTGATACCAATTCATATACCAATGTTCTTTTTATCTTCCATTCTTATTTTTCAGTTTTATTCAGCCTCCGAAGACACTTTCATCATTGAGCACTCTACGAGACGGAAACTGGAGGGACGGCTGCTACTGAGCTGTTCCCACTAATGATTTTATGAGTAATGTGTATCCCAGCTGGCTGGGAAGAAGACACATACCAACGACACTGTTCTTGAAATTTTAATATTTGTAATATATGTGTTTTGTGGGCGTGCTATCAAAGACAACATAGCTCTTTAATATTTGCTGTGGACTCATATACTTTTCACAACAATAACTGTATTTATTAACAACTTGTATAGTGTGGAACGTATGCAGAATGCGTCAGCAAGTAATATGATTCACCACTTTTTTTTTTTTTTTTTTTTTTTTTTTACTTTTTCTATCTTTTAACTTTTCAATGCACTTAACCTGTTTTTGTACACCGAAGTAAGCACTGCAATACTGGTTACCACAGCCTGCGGGGAAAACTCATCGAATGATTACTCACTTCTCAAGACGCTGCTCCACTTTTGTGCCATAAAATAGTGTTAAATACATTTTTACCACATTGTACAGTATGGGATTTATCAGTAACATACATGTCACGTTTTTGTTGCTAAGCACAAGGGTCAAGAAGAAGAGTCACCGTATTGTTCTACAAACCACCATTTCTGCTGTATGTCTTGTTTCTTTTTTATGTTTCATGTTAAATTATTATTATTTAATAATTTCTGGTTAATATCGGAATTACTCTGCAGCACTACTGCAACAGGGAGTGGGCTTTTCTTATATACACAACAGTTTTACTTACAGTCAAAATACTGAAGTCAAATGTCTCAATGGACAAAAAATTTTGATAGACGTTTTACAAAATTAAATTGCACTAATGCTTTAATAAGTCAGTATATGATTTCATAGCTGACAAATGTATACTGCAGTTTTGGAATGTTTCAATAATAAAGAATATTTTTGAACATTTGTCTTTTTTGTATGTTCATATGATCGAGGCTTATTTAAATAATACAGTTTAGCTTATATTAGAAGCTACAGAAATATTTGTGTCCCTTTTAAACAATGTAATCTTCATAGCGCTAATTGATTTTAATTTTTTTAAAATCAATCATGGCATAACCCCTTTAAATCCTTAGACTACCGGGCAGGGCTCCATAGGATAAGAGCAAAAGGCGCTTACAATGTAGTTCTAATTCACTGCAATTGACGTTAAAAGTGATATGAAGATCAAATATTATAGTTGCCAAGGGGGGCTAAAAGCATCGCTGCGTCCCAAAATCCCTAATCGACATTTATCCTGTGTGATGAATGCAATAATGGGGGGAAAAAATCAAAATGGCCGATTCACTTTTTTCATTGCTTCATTTCCCAAATAAATTGAACAGATTCGAATGATATCAATAAAAGCTACAGATTGTCCCTCACAAATTGAGCCTTTACACAGCTCCATAGACGTGACTATAAAAATAAGTTATGTGGGTCAGAATTTGGCGATTTTTCCCCCAAAAACTTTTTCAGCATTGAAACACAAACAAAACTATACAAATGTGTTATCATTGTAATCATACTGACTCAACACCGTAAAATCTAAACCTGTAAAACTGGCGAATTGCTTATTTTTATTTTTCTCCCCAGTTCCACCCCATCTGAATTTTTTTCTCCCGCTTTCCACTACATCTTATTCTAGTTCTAAGGCCCCATTCACACGACCGTATGAATGGGGCCGTATCTATCCGCAAAAATGCGGGAATAGATGCGGCCCCATTCACCTCTATTGAAGCATGTCCTATACTTGTCCGTGCGCACGGACAAGTATAGGCATTTTCAATGGGGCTGCACGGCGTGTGTTCCGAGCGCTGCTCCGTATATTTGTGGGTCCGCAGTAATGCGGGCCCGCAAATATACGGTCGTGTGAATGGGGCCTAACTCTGAAAAGCTGGGAGTGAAAAACAAAAACACAAAAATAAGTCCTCCAGGACTTAGGGGGTTAAAGATATATTCCCATCTCCCCATTTCAGTTTTTCTCCATACCCCCCCCCCCAATGCTAATGTTAGTGAAATAAAGATTAAACCCCTACATTTTTTCATGGCAGGGGGGAATTTAGGGGGTGATACTAAGCGCTACCTGCATGGACATCACTGCATTACTTGCATGACTGTGCCATGCTCCCCCAATAATGTAAACTATTTGCAACATCAGAAATTGAGAAAATGCAGATTATGAATATTGATGAAATAGATTTGTTTACCTGCAGGTCAAGAGGTATTTCTACTGATCTCTGCTTGTCCTTATTAGGGCTGTCACAATCAGCTTAGGCCTCTTTCACACTAGCGGCAGCACGGATCCGGCACCTAAAGGGTGCCGACGGATCCGTACTGCCGCTGATACAACACATGTTGACACAGAGAACATACATACACACACATACTCACACACACACACAAACACATACATACTCACATACTCCAAGCAGGGACGCCGGCAGCATGTCTTCACGCGCCTCCTGCGCGCAGTGATGACTATTCCCCACAGCGCCCTCTGCTGGGCGCAGTGGGGAAACGTCATAGCTGCGCGAAGGAGGCGCGTGAAGACATGCTGCCGGCGTCCCTGCTTGGAGTATGTGAGTATGTATGTGTTTGTGTGTATGTGTGAGTATGTATGTATGTCTGTATGTATTTCTGTATATGTGTAGCTGGATCCGGAATGACCCCCCATTGCAAGTCAATGGAGGACAGATCCGGATTACTGGTGTGTCACACCAAACGGATCCGTCCCCATTGACTTGCATTGGGGGTCATTCCAGATCCGTCTTGGTCCGGATGCCTGGACCGGAGAGAAAACCGCGGCATGCTGCGGTTTGCTCTCCGGTCTGAAGACGGAACGGAATGCTTTCAGGAGCACTCTGTTGTCTTCAGTTCAGTTTTGTCCCCATTGACAATGAATGGGGACAAAACTGAAGCGTTTTTTTCCGGTATTGAGCCCCTATGACGGAACTCAATACTGGAAATTAAAAACGCTAGTGTGAAAGTAGCCTTACACAATAGTCTGCATTATTATCTCTGCTTTTGCTGGTAAAGATAACAGCACCTCAGAAATGCACATTGTGACCCATGTTCTCTCTATGGCTGCAAATATACATAAAATAGCTATTCCTTTCACCTGATGCTTGTCAGTAGTGTGTTGGATGAACCCACTGTTCTCAGCGGGTTCGGCTGTTAAAAGTTTAATGATAATTCCTCCAACATCATGGATCAGAGAAATGTTAGTTTACTGACAAAGTGCAGTAACTTGTACTATAATTATCAGCGCTCTCATCAGTAGCAGAAAAGTTGGGCTGTGGTTCTCAGGACTGCTTGTCCTATGTTTTTCTTCACACAAGTGGAGTGAGGTGCAGCAGCGCTGGGTAATTAAGACTCTAGGGCTTGTGCCAGTTCATGTAATGCAGACAAGAGCCTAGAAGCAGTATACAGTGTTGGCTGTCTATACTAGAGAAGGATACAGAAGTGCAGCTAGAACTCCTATTATGCCACTGATACCTATGATCATGAGGTATAGAGATGAGCGAAGTTTACAAAAATTTGTTTTGACTGCTTCTCCGAATTTCACAAACAAATTCGCTTTGGGATGAATTAATTTGTGAGTAGCGGGTGCAATGACTGGGAACGGCAATTGCACTGCCACCTGTCATTGAACTCCTCAGATGCTGCATTTAATGCTGATCATGGCATCTGAGATGAAAAATGAGGGCTTTCAGGGGTTAATCAATTAAAAAAAAAAACAAACCCTTATCTATTTTAGCGCAAATCTATTTGAGCCGCCATGGCCATCTTGACTGAAGATCCCATGCAAAATCTTGCTCGGTGCATGATGTCACCCTGCTTGAATCTTCAATCAAGATGGCTGAGGCAGCCTCTTCATGCTCAAATGGATGAAGTATGATTTATTTATTTTTTTATTGCTATTTCAGTGAAAATTGATTTCTTACCACAGAGCACGAGGAAATTCAGCTTTGCGGTGAATCGAATTTTCCCTGAAATTCGGATCGAAACCCACTTTGGATACTTTGATTCACTCAACACTAATGAGGTATCAAAGCTAGTGACAGGCTGCTCTGATGATCTCTTCTCCTACTGAATTTCCAATGGCTGGCAGTGGTCACTGCAGGAGGAGTGTCTCTCGTCTCTGATTTCTGCAGCAGGTAAGTGTCCTTTGAACTCCAAAGCACTGTTATGTGCTGCTGTAGCAACGAGCTCAGGAGAAAAGCTCCTTCTGCTGTGAGTTCTCTGCAGCTGAGCAGACTGTAATTCTGATTGACTACATATAATATATAAAAATAAATGTTGCTACATAGTGCAAGCCATTGAAATAAAGAGGCATGCATTAGATAAGACTCACCAGAGTTAGACTGCTGCTGCTCCCTACTAGGAATTCACTTAAAGGGAGTCTGTCACCTCATTTTCACCTATATAACTAACAGCACTGCCCCACAGAAGATTGGATACAAATCCCAGACATACCTGTGTGCACTGTGTGTCTATATTACATGTCAAGAAAAAGCACTTTTATTCTGCAGGAAAACAGTTCCCAAGTGCCCAGCTGAAAGTGAAACTAAAAACAGCTTTCTCTCCTGACTCGATTTCTAACAGCTATATCTTCTGATATACTGGATATAATGCTGTGATTTTGGTATCATTTAAAGCTTGGAATGTCAGCTTTCAAAGAAGAACCATTTTTCTATCTGCTACTAATCCCACGATATGAGCAGCTAAAGCTGCCGTCCCCTTTCTAGTCTGGTTTGCAGCAGCAGCAGAGCCGGGCACTTGGGAGCTGTTTTCCTGCAGAATAAAAGTGCTTTTTCTGAACGAGGAATACACACACACAGTGCATATAGGTATGTCTGGGATGTATGCAATCGTCTGTGGGGCACTGCTGTTAGCTATATAGGTGAAAATGAGGTGACAGACTCCCTTTAAAACCCTCCCCAAGGAGCATCACAGACAGATGCAGTAAATGAGAGCGCTGTCCAAGGACAAAACCAACTTAATAAAAGCTGGAGCCTCATACAATGGTGTTCAAAGAGAATATATATATATATATATATATATATATATATATATTGTATTGTGTTTGTATAATATATATATATATATATATATATATACCGGTATATATATATAGAGAGAGAGAGAGAGAGAGATACTGTGTATATATTTAAATATACAAGTAACAAATAAATGGAAATATAGGAGCCAAAAAGAGAAGGGTGGGGTGCTGTTAAAGGCTGAGGTAAAGTGGGAATAGTAGTAGTATGTAAATAGTAAGATGAACTAAGGCCGGATTCATATCACGTTTAGTTTTCCATTCTCCTGATCCAGCAGAAGAACAGAAAAAAAAAACATCCGTTATTTTGAGCATCCGTTATGCTTATTTTGCATCCGTCAGTTGTGTCAGAGATCTTACTATTGTAATGTCATGATTTGTTAACATGACTGAATATGAGTGACTGCAGTTATCAATAACAACCAGAAGAGGGCAGTATATGAAAAGGATGGAATAAAAAACAGATTTGTAGACACAAATAGGGTTAAGTGCCAAAAACTAGGCTGTAAATCATTTAAACTTGTATATTTAAATAGCACATCTCATATATGGGTTTCCCAGCTACCCCACTATCTAGATATCGTTGAATTATTTGATATACGTCTGTGTGTGCATATATATTATGTTCACTTTTGAACTCCTACTCCATTTAATTAAATTTCCACATTTTGTATGTAACTTATTTAAACCTTCAGTTTGTGCTGGATTCTTTGTATCTGAGCAGGAAGACAGACCACCTCTGAAACACTTTATACATATTTTTTCATGTATTTTAAAGGGATTCTGTCACCACCATTTTGCATATTAAGTTATTTATACCACTGGATTTCTCTTATCATAAGGATCCCCAAATGGTTATTGTTATAGGGCCCAGATGAAGATTTGTGGTGTAAAAATCCTTTTTTATCTACTGTCAATCACTTACATTAAGGGGCCCAAGGGGAGTTGACCATGGTTTCTGGAGCCCGGGCTCGGCGATTCCGTTGGAGCCCCGGACCGCCCACCTAATTAATATTCACTTCACTGAGTGAAGCTCCGACGCGGCAATTGATGTACTGCGCCTGCGCAGCCCCGGACGGCACACCTAATTAATATTCACTTCACTGAGTCAGTGAAGCTCCGACGCGGCACTGCGCCTGCGCGGGATTACAGCCGCCGCCGGAGCTTCACTGACTCAGTGAAGTGAATATTAATTAGGTGTGCCGTCCGGGGCTGCGCAGGCGCAGTACATCAATTGCCGCGTCGGAGCTTCACTCAGTGAAGTGAATATTAATTAGGTGGGCGGTCCGGGGCTCCAACGGAATCGCCGAGCCCGGGCTCCAGAAACCATGGTCAACTCCCCTTGGGCCCCTTAATGTAAGTGATTGACAGTAGATAAAAAAGGATTTTTACACCACAAATCTTCATCTGGGCCCTATAACAATAACCATTTGGGGATCCTTATGATAAGAGAAATCCAGTGGTATAAATAACTTAATATGCAAAATGGTGGTGACAGAATCCCTTTAATTTTAATAAAACAGTTTTATCACTGGACAGTGCCCCTTTATCCTGCTTCTGCCCATGATGATTCTGACTTAACAGGCCGAGCTGGGAAGCTGCATGGCCACATGTCCATGCAGCTTAAAGAGGACCTGTCACCACAAAATAGTGCAGCATGTTATAGAGCAGAAGGAGCTGAGCAGACTGATATATAGTTGTGTGGAACTTAAAATTTATACATTTACATGTATGCTTTTTCTGAAATTAAACAGCATCTGTCAGCATGATCAACCCTATGGAATCAGACATACCTTGTCTAGCCCTGTCTTCTCGTGCTTGCCCCTGTCTGCTGGTCTCAGCACATATGCAGTGTGAGTGAATCTTTTCTCATAAAACTATATATCCATCTGCTCAGCTTCTCCTGCTCTATAACATTCTGCCTGCAGATTACACAACATTCTGTGGCAGGGGCGGACACAGACAGCAGAGGGCCCCTGTGCAAGGAATGTGTCTGGGCCCCCCCTGCCTTTCCCAAACCAAATTCTCAACCTAACCTATGGTGTCCCAACATTAGATACAGCAATACAAAACACACAGGGTAAGGCTACTTTCACACATGCAGCACTAAGCTCCAGCCACCTGATTTGGCAGAGAATGCAAGAAATTGGCCGGACACAAACTCAGGCATGCAGCAGTTTGTGTCCCGCTGATTCTCTGCATTTTTGCCAGATTGTGGCCGGATCTCTCTCTATAGTTAATGGGTCCGGCAGGCATTCTGCATCCATCAGTGCCGGAGCCAGTGAATTGCAGAAGGCTGTTCTCTGCTGGAACAGCCTGCCAGAATCACTAAGGGGTTGTTCACATATCAGTTATTTGATCAGTTATTTCCATCAGTTATTGTGAGCCAAAACCAGGTGCGGGTCAAAAACACCAAACAGGTGCAGATCTTTTCATTATACCTGATCTCTGTTTAGTGACCACTCCTGGTTTTGGCTGACAATAACTGATGGAAATAACTGATCAAATAACTGATATGTGAACAACCCCTAACTCAAATGTGAAAGTAGCCTAAGGCTACTTTCACACTAGCGTTTTTAAATTCCGGTATTGAGTTCCGTCATAGGGGCTCAATACCGGAAAAAAACACTTCAGTTTTGTCCCCATTCATTGTCAATGGGGATAAAACTGAACTGAAGACAACGGAATGCTCCTGAAAGCATTCCATTCCGTCTTCAGACCGGAGAACAAACCGCAGCATGCTGCGGTTTTCTCTCTGGTCCAGGCATCCGCACCAAGACGGATCCGGAATGACCCCCAATGCAAGTCAGTGGGGACAGATCCGTCTGGTGTGACCACAATGGTAAACGGATCCGCCCTCCATTGACTTTCAATGGAGTTCAGGACGGATCCGTCACCTATACATACAGACATACATACAGACAGACATACACACACATACACAAACACATACATACTTACATACTCCAGGCAGGCAGGCCGCACGTCTTCACGCCCAGGAGCCGCGCAGCTATGACGATTCCCTACAGCGCCGAGCAGAGGGCACTGTGGGGAATCGTCATAGCTGCGCGCCTCCTGGGCGTGAAGACGTGCGGCCTGCCTGGAGTATGTAAGTATGTATGTGTTTGTGTGTATGTGTGTGTATGTATATGGTACTGTGTGACATGTGTGGGGCCGGAACACGGTTCCGGCCCACACATGTCCTTGCGGCAGTCCGGATCCGACAGCACCCTTCACCTGCCGGATCCGGACTGCCGCTAGTGTGAAAGTGGCCTAATACATGTCCACATACCTCTTACATCCAGTGACGTCTTCTTAGATGTAGATGTTCTCTTTCCTCATCTTCTCCTTTCAGACCAGACCACCATGATGATTTCTTTCAGCCATCTCTTCTCTCTGTGGAGTTTGACAAATAGATATGTTAGTTTCCTACTTTTCTATCATTCTCCCACCTTCTTGAACTCCCCATCCTGCCACCCCCAATACCGTGCCCGCTGTGCTCCCCAAAACTATACTGCAGAAACATTCCCCCTGCAAATACTACCGCCTTCAGAAATTATTGGCACACAGTGCCCTAAAAAATAGCTGCATCCAGGAAATAGTGTCCCTGACACTAAATTATAACCAAAATGTTCCCCAAAAATAACTGTGCTAAGCTGGTACTGTGCCCCTCACCGTAATAGTGCTCCTCAAAGTCCCACCAATAGAAATAATTAGTGCCCCCGGCCAGCCAATGTCCCCATAGTGCCCTCATAATGTGTGCCAATGCCCCCTACTATGTGCCCAAAAATCCCTCTTAGTGCCCCTATACAATGACCCCAATAGTGCTTCTCTCCCCCCTTCTCCATAGTGCCCCCCATGTCTGCCAGTATATAAGATAGGGCCCCCATAGTGCTTCTCCTCCTCCATAGTGCCCTCATGTGTGCCAGTGTATAAGATAGGACTCCCAGTAGATGCCCTCATAGTGCTCCTCTCCCCTCCTTTTCCATAGTACCCCCATGTGTGTCAGTATACAAGATAGGGCCCCCATAGTGCTCACGCCCATCTATAGTGCCCCCATGTGTGCCAGTATATATGATAGGGCCCCCATAGTGCTCCTCCTCCATAGTGCCCCCCATGTGAGCCAGTATATATGATAGAGCCCCCCCATAGTGCTCCTCCTTTTCCATAGTGCCAGTATATATATATAGGGCCCCCCACAGTGGTCCTCCTCCTCCATAGTGCACCTCATGTGAGCCAGTATATATGATAGGGCCCCCATAGTGCCAGTATATATATATATATATATATATATATATATATATAGGGCCCCCCATAGTGCTCCTCCTCCATAGTGCCTCCATTGTGCTCCTCCATAGTGCCCCCATTGTGCTCCTCCTCCATAGTGCCCTCATAGTGGTCCTCCTCCATAGTGCCCTCCATAGTGGCCCCCATAGTGCTCCTTCTCCATAGTGCCCCCATTGTGCTCCTCTTCCATAGTGCCCCCATTGTGCTCCTCCTCCATAGTGCCCCCATTGTGCTCCTCCTCCATACTGCCCTCCATAGTGCCCCCATTGTGCTCCTCCTCCATAATGCCCTCATAGTGCTCCTCCTCCATAGTGCCCCCATTGTGCTCCTCCTCCATAGTGCCCCCATTGTGCTCCTCCTCCATAGTGCCCTCATTGTGCTCCTCCTCCATAGTGCCCTCGTAGTGCTCCTCCTCCATAGTGCCCCCATTGTGCTCCTCCATAGTGGCCTCATAGTGCTCCTCCTCCATAGTGGCCCCCATAGTGCTCCTCCCCCATAGTGCCCCCACTGTGTGCCAGCTTAAATGAAAAAAATATATAACACTTATACTTACCTCCTTGCCTCTGTCAGCGACGCGATGCAGGCCTCTTCCGGCCTGTGTCCCGCGCTGTACGGCTCAGGCGGGGCGATTACATCATTGCGCCGCCTATGCCGGCCTCTGATAGGTAAGAAAGGGCCCCCCTCCGGCCCTGGGCCCCTGTGCAGCCGAACCGGCTGCACAGGTGGTATGTCCGCCCCTGTTCTGTGGTAACAGGTCCTCTTTAGTCTGAACATTGACAGCCCTGATAAGCGCTTTACAATTGAACAGCTGAATAGGGCACGCCCAAAAGCCATCCTGTTCATGTCTATGGCAGGGAATGGTAGAACAGCTCTCAGGCCGCTGCACATATTGAGCAGCAGAGAGGTGGCAAGGAATTACTGCGCATGTTCTCCAACTGCATGCTTCTGAGAAACCAGTATGAATAAACAAGTAGAAATGGGTAACCTTTTAATACTTAGCTTTTAATATAAATTACCAATAAAATAATAGCTATTATTTTATTGGTAATTTATATTAAAAGCTAAGTATTAAAAGGTTACCCATTTCTACTTGTTTATTTATACTGTTTTAATTTGGGTTACCCTATTGACCTTCATAATATTGGTTATGTGAGTTCATTTTCCTGGGAAACCAGCCAAACTCATCAGAAACTGTACAGGGCATGTAATCACCCTGTAAAGCCTGTAGACTACAGTCAGTGAACCCTAAAACTGCCACCTGTCTTTCAAAACCACTGTGGGTGTTAGGAAGCTATGGCTACCCCTAGGTTCTTCACCATGCAGGAAGGACTTTGCTGCTAGGGACCCTGGTTACGCCACACTAGTGGCAAACCTACTAGAATAACCAAGGACGTACAAAGAGAAGTCGGCAGCAGGATCAAGGTTCATTTAGAGACAAGCCGAGGTCAGTTTACCAAGAGACTCAGTATAAGCAGTAATAGCAGATACAGGGTAAATCCAGAAAAAAAAACAGTACTCAGTTAACCAAGAGGGTCAATAAACAAAAATAGGATATTACAAAGTATAGAGCCAGGATACAATGAATATGCAATTACCAGCAGCTGGGAAATGACAGAATGCAGGCTTAAAGGGGTTGTCCAGGTTCAGAGCTGAACCCGGACATATTCACTCCCCCCCCCCCCAGCCCCTTTGATATGAGCATCAAAGCATTTCATGCTACAATGCTCTCCAAGGGCTGTTTGTATTTTTTCACTGCTAGGCGGAGGCTTCCACCTAGCAGTGTTCCCATTGACATCACCGGCACTGATGGGTGGGCTTTAGCTTTGCCCTAGCCATCTTACAGACTAGGGCAGTGCTAAAGCCCGCCCATTAGTACTGGTGATGTCACTGGGCTCACTGCTAGGTACGTCATCGGATCTCCATCAAAAGCTTTTGCCCTGAACGATTCAGTGCAGGGTAAAGGAGAGCATTGGGGCATGAAATTCTCCGATGCTCATGTAAGAGGGGCTGCCTGGGTGATAACAGGGATAAATCCCTTTAAATCCCTCCCCACACTGCTCTGAAATTGGATGCTCAACCAGAAACCAGATTGGTTGTGCCTCCAGCCTCAACCAGCCTTGACAGCTCAGCATGGCATCCCTCCCAGCACAGCCCCACAAAGCATCTTGGCTGGGTGCTCCTGACAAGGCATCAGCACCAGACCATGGCAGTAGCTGTAACCATAGCAGACGGGGTATAAATTCACAGAGATCTGGAGTACAATATACGTGAGAGCCATAGGATAGTTCTTGCTATCCCCATGAATGTCCAGCACACTTAGCATTTTGTCCAACACATAGTCCCCAGCTACCAAGCTGGCATGTACCAGGCTCACCTGGCTCTCTGTGTCCAACAACACTTGGACTGGACTGTCATCCACCACAATGTCACACATTTTTGTCGCAGTCTCTAGTCCCGGCGTCTTAACACCGCCAGTTCATGGCTTCTGAGGTAGTAGGGCACTGGCCAGCAACAAGCCCAACCTCCAGAGCCTAACTCACAGAGCAGACTCAGTTTGTCTGCTACACAAGCAGTAACAGGAGACTTTTCTTCTGATTCTCCAGCGGCCCATAGGGGTTGAGCCACAGCAGTTTCAGTTTTTGCAGTAATCTGGTTTAACAGCAAACTAGTTTCACACCTTAGGCTAGCCTGCAACAACAGCATCATCATTTCCACCATGGCACTGGATGAACTGTGCAAAAACATGATAGTGACCACCACCAAAAATAATGTCAACAGGTAAGTCTCTTTCACTTGGTTTTCTGGGCCTTTAAATCACCACAATAATTTCTTTGCAACACAGCAAGAATAGCATAGCAGTAGCTTCACTGAACAAACAGGCTTCTGGCTCTTTAACTCCCACACAGTAACAAAGCAGCAGCTTTCTCAAGACATTGAGCTTCCGGCCCTTTAAATGTCCAACTTCATTTCATGCCAAATAGCAACAGTGTCTGGATTAGCAGCCTTCAGCAACACCTGCTCTTTTTTCATGCTGTTGTCCCTAGCAACACTTTGCCGTTTCACTTTCTGTTGTCTCTAGCAACAACATTGTACCGTTAGCATGGACACTTGCCCACATCCTCCACCAATTGTAAGGGATTGCTCTCTCTTAGGGGGTCGCAATCACAGACTTCTCCTCTGACAACAGGGTTCAAATCAAAACGGTCCTTTATTTTTGCTCTTTAGCACCAACACACACATAAATATCCAAAATAGACACCTGCCCTTCTAGGCACTACCTAATACATAGGTCGTCTCTACCTCACCAATAGAGTGCAGTTCACTCACAGAACACGATCCAGCTTCCTCAGCCAAACGGTCCAGCAGCCTCCTGGCTGTCACCTCACCAGAACCTTTGGGGGGAGATGGTCCAGAAGTCCTACTGACTCTGACCATGCAACCCTCTTTCCATAGGCATTGCTGCCCCCCCCCCCCCCAAACTTCAGGCTTCCTTAGCCTTGTGGCCTCTCAGTCCTCCTGGCTGAGACCACACACAGCCTCTGCAGGCTTCCTTCCAAGTCAAATTTCACTCATACACAGAGGGTTCCTCAGCTAAAGACAATATGTGTACTGGAAGGGTGTGGACAGGTAGATCCCACTACCAAACCTACCCGCCAGTCCAAATAAAATCCAGCCCAGAACAGAATCTAGACAAAACTGTCTCAGCTAACTACACTTTGCTGAAACCAATGGAGCTTTCTGGATTTCAGTTATCTCACCCAGCTGAGGTATCTGGGTGGGATATGCACACCTTCCAGAACTATACCCAATACCACTATATATATATATATATATATATATATATATATATATATATATATATCTATCTAAAAACCATTTTGACCATTTTTATTTATAGGGCATACAAAAGTACCCTAAGAAATGAAGTATTCTTGCTATATGTTTTATCAAATTAAGTCATCCATTTTTACTGGTCTAGAAATAAATCTTTGACTTGGGATTTAGCTTGCACCAGTTTTTCACAAGGCACAGATTATCACAACTGACAGACATAATAAAGTTATTGCTAATTCACCCTGGTTTTCCCTAACCTATCTGTTTCAAAAATGGCATAAACTTAGACAGTCTGGACCTGCACCCGATTAATCATAGTGGCTCAGGCTGGATGATAAATTTGATGTAGGAATAGACACTTTTCTCTGACTCTGTACCGACTTACCAACTATTATTTTACTCACTTTGCGAATTATTGTAGAATTCTAGCTCAATTCTGGTATAATACAGTACATTTTAGGTCTTGCCTTCTTTTACTTAAAAGCCATGCACCCGTTTCAAACTAGGTGCAGATAATTCTTCTAAACCTAGATGCTCTAAAATGTGCCACATTTTATCTCAATTTACACCCATATCTAGGTTCAGTCACAATGGTAAATGTGGGCCATTGTGTTTTGTGTTTGTTGTACCTAACTCTCACTTCTGATCATGCTCTACTGGAGGTTTTGTTTCCACCAGGTTCGTTTCAATGATCTAATTCTAGTCCTTGCACTCTTTCTCCTACTTGAACTAATTGTTATTTTATTTATGTATTTATTTTCTGTTTATTTCGAATGATTACTCTGGGTTCAAGAAGCCTGTGGCTTAGCCCTAAGCTTCCTGAGTTTGGACTGCTCATTAGACTGAGAAAGCCCAAGGCTATGTCTTGGACTTGCAGCCAAAGCAATAATTTCAGAAAGAATGCGCCACAGCACACATTGATAAGAGCAAGAAAAAGAAACCGATAGGGGAATAAAAAAAAAAACAACAACCCTGAAAATAAAATGTGAGGCTGGTCTGCAATAGGAATTGCTTTGTTTTATTCCTAAGACAGTATTCTGAGCAGTAAAAGTATGTTTTTAATCTTCTTCCATGGTTTGAAGTTTACAGTGTGTTTGAAAGCCCCAAATATCAACTTACAGATTTTCAAAAAAAAGTCAAGGCACCCAGGAGACACTTCTATACTGCTTGGCAGATGTGATGTTTAAACCATCACTTTCTGAAAGCAAATGAGATAAAAAGAGACAAACTTCCAAAGTTGATTCACTATGTGGTGCATGAAGAGCAGAGCTGTGATATCTAGTCTTTCTAAAGAGTTCATGTTGTGATACAGTACCATACATCTCTAGGAACCTTCCTTTGTACCAAGTTTAGAAGAGAACATTTAAAAAGATTTAATCATGTGTGCTATCTTTATTCTTTCTCTTTTTTTATCCTACTGCGATGATCATTTAGACTTAAAGAGGTTATCTCATCACAACAACCCCTTTTTCTACTGACGCAAGCCCAGATATCCCTGCAGGTTTGGCTTCAGAAGCCTCATGGTCATATGGCTGCTGCAGAGGAAATAAAGTCTTATGTATAGGCCTTTCAAATGTAATATGTCAGTGAGAACTGCTCTTTGATAGCACCTCTCAGCCATATAGACGGGTGGGATCTGTCTAGAATATGATCAAATATCTGTTAGGGGCCCTCCACTATAGCCCAATGAGGGTTGGGGTCTGTCTATAACATGATCAAATTAGGAATATTGAAAGGAGCAGTTGAGATGAGACAACCTGCTGGGCATGAAAAATTTAGAAATGCTAAACCAGCATTTCATCCCTTCATTATCAGGCTCGGTGGAGGTCCTTGAGGTTGTACTCTCATCAATAATAAATTGTTGGCATTTTTGTAAGATGGGAATACCCCTTTAAAGGTAGACAGTATAGTGTTTTACATCTCTTAAGTGTAAATTGTGACCAGATGCGTTTCTTCAGTTTTCATATATTGCTTTTGAAAGCAGATAGCTAATAAAAGTGAGCTATTGAAAAGATACAGAATTATTATCACGTGCCAGTGGTGGACCCCTAAGCACCTTTTACATTGGCCAATGAAAAGGCTATTATCTGGAGTGAACTATTCATTCTGGATAATTGTCTATTGTTGAAAGAAACCTGTCACATTAAAAATGCACTGTATTTTGTCAGCAGCATGTTATAGAGCAGGAGGAGCTGAGCAGATTGATATATAGTTTTAGGGGAAAGGATTCAGCATAACTCATCACACGTGGCCCTCTCTGTATGCCCAATCATAGAGGTAAGGTTGTCAATCACTGAGAAGACCATCTCCTTGACTTCAAAGCTTGTTAGGAATGCAACTGAATAAATGACAAGCTTTTATGAATCATTTGGAATAAAACTATATATCAATCTGCTCAGCTCCTCCTGCTCTATTACATGCTGCCTGCATTTTTCTTGTGACAGGTCGACTTTAAGAGCAGGTGAGAGTTGCATTTACATGCTGCAATTATCTCTTCTGTATGGGATGTCCCCATACAGATTAATTGTTTCCTGGAAGCAATGCCCCTGTTTAGGGCTCGTTCACATCACCGTTCAGCCCTTCCGTTCTCCTGCTCCGTTATATAAGATTTTTGAAGCGGATAAAAACTTCCTGCATGCACAACTTTTGTCTCCGCTTCAAAAATCATCTTCTGAGCAGAATCCTCCGTAGGCTCCGTTCAGCTCAGTTATGTCCCGAATCCGTCCTTTTCTTTCTCCTACTCCTATAATGGAGCAGGAGAACGGAAGGGCTGAACGGTGATGTGAATGAGCCCTTACACGTTTACACGGAACTTGTGGCAAACAATGATTTTTGGTGCTGCATTAAAGATGCGGTCACCTGATGAACGAGCATTTGCTCATTCATTGGGTGATCCGCAACACGTTTACACAGGGCAATTATCAGGACTAGGGATGAGCGAATCGACTTCAGATGAAACATCCGAAGTCGATTCACATAAAAATTCATTAGAATACTGTATGGAGCGAGCGCTCCATACAGTATTAGAATGTATTGGAACCAAAACTGAATTCGGTAAATGGTTTTTAATAGTAGAAATTAATTTTTGAAGTCGCGAGACTTTGTGAAGTAATAACTTCGGCTCATAGCTGCTAATACTTTCTAATACCGTACGGGGAGCTCACTCCGTACAGTATTCTAAGTTTTATGTGAATCGACTTAGGATGTTTCATCCAAAGTTGATTCGCTCATCCCTAATCAGGACCAAGGGTTCCTATGGAAAAATGTTTCTATTGAGATGTCAGAACCAGTACACTACAGCAGAGGGCAGTATCAGGCTGTCTAATGTATTTCACAGCTGCTCTACTCTAGTCTGTACTGTTATGTGAAGCTATTGGCTGAGCAGACACTTATAAAACACAGTTGATTCTTCCATATAATTTCATGGGCTTGTTTTATTAAGTGACATTTTATTAAGTGTTTTTTATAGATACATTTGCTCCAAGTGTTTCATTTGTATATTATTAAGTAATCCTGTGATGTCCATTTTGCTTTCTGCATGATCCCTCTGGATTGTAAAGTGCTGTGGAAGACAGTGGCACTATATAAATAAAGATTATTATTATTAAGCATACATATTTATGCTCATACATTCCCCCTTCAGATGTATATGTATTAAGAGGGATGCACCCAATCCAAACTTTTGACCAGATGATCGCTAATAAGCATTTCTTATCTGAAGGTTTAAGGACTCATGCACACGACCGCAAAACACGGATCCACAAAAATTATGGATGATGTCCGTGTGCATTCCATATGTTGGGGAACAGAACAGCTGGCCCCTAATAGAACAGTACTATCATTGTCTGTTATGCTGACATTAATAGGACATGTTCTATTTCTTCGCAGAACGTACTTGCGAACATATGGTAACGTAATGCACACGGATTAACTTCCGTTTTTTTGTGTGGACCCTTTGAAATGAATGGTTCCGCATATGGTCCGCAAAAATCGCAACGGACACAGAAAGAAAATACGTTCGTGTGCATGAGCCCTAAAGGTGCCGCTGATTACCCGATGAACGAGCGAAACGCAGCAGTCTCTTTCACTGACGAGCAGGCGCTTGACGGGAAGGAGTGGTTCCTTCCCGACAATCGCCTGTAAAATTGGCCCATGTGAAGGGACCTTCAGATAGTTGAGTCAAATACACAGCTCATGGCCATATTAAGGCCGACACAGAGCTCCATAGGTACATACTATATCTACATTTAGGGATCTGTAGAGACTGTGTGGCACTTTTTTAAAACTCTGCGCACATGGCAGAGGATGCAAGGGATCCTAGTGTTCTCCTAACAGTACCCAGCTAAAGACCCTTTTACACTGGCCATGGATCAGGTCAATTGTCCAAAAGCTTCTTTGTTGGGTAAGCACAACACTCGATCGACACTCATTAACTGCCCAACATCGGCCCATGTAGGAAGACCCTAAAGCTGTCTGCACACTAGCATTAAACTCTTCTGGTAGGCTGTTCTGGTGGAATAACAGCCTGCCAGTGTTCATCGTATCCGGCATAGCCAGGAAGGGCCGGATCACCTCCAGGCACCATTGACTGTAAAGGGACCCGGCAGGTATACGGCCTGTTTCCAGCATGTACTGGGATTCAGCTGGACAAAAACCTCTGCAAGCAGGAGTTTTTCTCCAGCCAGGTCTGCGTGATAGTGAATGGGCTCCAGCAGGGAAATGAAGATTTTAATGCTAGCATGCAACTAACCTAAGTCATGTGTCTATAAGTATTGTAGTGTGTTAATTGTTTTGTATTTATTGCTACATGTATAACACTGGACATCTTTACACACATCGTATTGAAATGACAAATGCAGCAACAGCCACAACATGAACTATACTGAAGCCCTGACTCGGTGCCAGACACTCTCTGCTTCATAGCCACTCATTTAAAGATAATCACCATGTTATAGAGAAAGAGGAGCTGAGCAGATTGATATAGTTTTGTGGAAAATGCGTCGGGGTTCATAGTATGTTTACTTAATACCCTCCCTTTTGTGTCTAGGGTGTATTAGGTTTATATAGGTTAGGTTTGGGGACAGGGCACCCCCACCCAACAGAAAACTGGCCATTAGAAATGATAAATCAAGGACTACGCAACGAAAAATAGATAAACAAAGATAAAGGAAGGGGAGACCGCTTTTGTAAATTAGATTAGAGAGGAAGGCAAAACTCCTAAAAGCCCCTGGGCAAAGGGCTTACCCTAGGGCTGTCTAGGGTCAGTCTACCCCCCATTCTTTCCCCTATTTACATATCATTCTTTATTGATTGAGTGACACTTACTATCTTATTTTAAATGTTGACTAATAAATATCAATGCTTTTAGGAGTTTCGCCTTCCTCTCTAATCTAATTTACAAAAGCGGTCTCCCCCCTTTATCTTTGTTTATCTATTTTTCGTTGCTTAGTCATTTACTGTACATACTTTTCATTTCACCAACATTTCTGTGTTTTAAAAAAAAATACAGTTAGTCTAATATAATATTCTAATTTTCTGAGATAATGACTTTTGGGTTTTCCTTGGCTATAAGCCATAATCATGCCTGTTTTAATAGCTACGTGCACTCCCGTACTAATAATTCTGGAGCATCTATTCTTATGTCTGTATGTTGTGCCATTCCTTTATTATTTGCACTAGAAGTTATGAATGAATTGCTATTAGCCTTCAGTAAGGGTACAGAGGGGTGGTAAACAGTTGGGGGTGTACCTGCACAGTCTGAAAATGGAAGCACTGATTGGATACAAAAAAAAGGGGGGATTTCAGTCAGCACATCCCAGTGCGCAGGTGCACGTTGCTATGGCTAAATGCAGAAGGAAAGGAAAATACATACAATGCAACGGCACACTGCCAACCAGATAAAGCACAAAATGCCATAGTGATATGAGGTATTCTGGAGCTAATGCTATGCTTGTTTAGTAAATTAGAGATTCTTGGCAAATATATTTTGTACAAAATTATCTGAGCCCGTCCACCAAATCATCAAGGTGATCTCTGTAGGATGGGAACCTAACACTATTTCCTACGTGTTATGTGCCAACCTTGGCTTACGTATAACACCCCCTGATTATACGGAAGCCAAGGTTGGCACATAACAGGTAGGAAATAGTGTTAGGAAACTACAATTTCAATTTTTTAGACTTGTCATTTTAAAGACCGTTTTTCTGTACAGAGCACATGAAAATGAAGAAGCACAACACCAAATGTATCATCCTGTTTCCCTGTCTTCAGAAATATCCCGATTGTGGCCCTAATCTTTCTTGTCATGGCAGGGACCAAACATAAAAGGGCACCCGGTGGCTTTCAGAATACAAATTGAAAATGTTTCAGCCTTGTTGCTAATTTGTAACAGCATTCAGCTGCCTAAACGATAGAAAGCCCCCATAATTTACCCCCATTTTAAAAACGAGTGTACTAGTATAGTGAGCAAGCTGAGTGCAAAATTTGTATAGGATGAAATAAGGTTTATATATGGTTTTCTTCAAAATTTTAATACATGTTCAAACAAAACGAGAGGAAAGATATTTTTAAATGGGTAGCTCTGTTACTGACTTAGAAATATGTTACATTCTTATCTTTGTGATGAGAAGTGAAGCTGTGTGCCTATAAGGGAGGCGGATTTCTAAGCAGTTGTCCCGTATTTATGTCATTCTGATGTTGTGAATAGCATTCTAGTCTGACACATAATACACTATTGTGGGGAAAAACTGTATTGTAGTGAAGGGCAATATATCCAAGAAAATGGAGGGAAGTGTATCAAGCTATGTCTCAAATTTGAGTTTGTTCACAAGATGAAACACTTGTAGGGCTGTAATGACAATCTATTTTTCAAAATGACGTAAAACATCTATTTAGCCCTATCAATCCCAATATGAGAGATGAACATTACCAAATGATGTGCTGCACCATAACAAGTCCCTGCCTGGCAAGGTAGATGCAACTATGCACGCAAACAACATCATCATGCAGAATATATAAAAGGATAGAAACATCTGTGGAATGGTAATAGATAACTAATCCCCAAAATGCTGTCAGCATTTCTAGATCTATTGTCAGGTTTAAGGGGACCACCAAAAACAAATCCTTAATAAAGACTTTAATGTATTGGTAAGGAACAGCTCCATTATTAGATCCTCCAAATTAAAAAAAAATATCATGCTCATCTCACAATACAGTAATGTGAATGGAATTAACAGTTTTATGTGGCAGGAAATAGTCATTAAAAATGAAATGATCAAAATTAGGAAAAAAAAAATCATGTGGTAACATTTGTTTCAGTGTGTGAAAAAGCATGCTTCACAGCCCACTCAAAATGATCCCTCCCTCCCTGGAAAGCCAGCAAACCAAACAGAAAATAATAAATTGACTTCCTTTTGGTATTAAATAAAAGGAATTATTGAAAACCGTATAGTACCATATGTTTCAAAACAAGGGCAATTACAAACATTGTTGGACTGGGGTGCCTAGGGCCCACCAGTAAAATTTATTTTGGGGGCCCATCGGACGGATACATTCAAATATTACCTGCTCACACAGCAGCAAGATGCTACCAGATGATTGAATATGGGGGTCCCTGAAGCAACTTTGAGAAGGTAGGTCATGGCGAAAAAAGGACACTGGTAGCTTTCCTCTATACCTAGAAGTCATCTCAGCTCTGATCATGTCTATAATAATAAACTGGGGAGTTTCTTTGATAATCTATCAAGTGTTTTATATGAGCATAGGCTGGTTGAGGTGCTGTACATTGAATATATGTATATAGTGCAGTAAGTCTACTGTCTTACGTGCCACTTGTGCAGGGGGTAAGAGACCAGGGGCCCACCTTGTTCAGGGTCCCACCAGGGGATTCACCTGTACCCTTGAGGACCAGTCCGAGCCTGGGTAGAAAGGTCTGATTATGATGGGAAACTGGGGGAGTAAAAACGGGTATCCCTCCTTCTTCTATGCTTGCTACACAGCCAGCACTGTTTTTGAGGATGTTTCTGGATGGCAATGGCAGGGACAAAGTGAAGAAAGTGGTGTTCGGATAGCCTTCGAACATCCTCAGATAGGAAGGATTGTTCAGGACCAAAAATGAGACTCTCAACTACCTTCTCGAACTCGAGGAATCTGAGTGTTCCTTGGGACTTTTTAAATAAAACAAAACCATTCTGAATGAGGTAGATTGCTACCTTTTAGAATCAGACTCTGTTTTTCCACTTCACCAGGTAGGGTTGAAGCTCCTGGCCTGAGAGGTCTACACCTCCCATAAATTTATTACAGTCTGTTACACAGACTGATTTGTGCTTATCAGCCGTAACCCCCCTCTCAGTAACTCTCACTGTGGTATCTGCATACATGGGGGTCAGCATGTTAACATTCTTCCTCTTCACTGCAAGCAGCTGGTCACTTGCAAGAGCAAAGGATGCACCCTTCTCCAAACACTTATGCCCCTTTCACACGAGCGGGAGACTCGCATATCTCCCGCAACGCATCTACAGGGCTGGACTCGGCACTGACTGGGATCGCCTATAATGCTATGCGATCCCTGTCAGTGCCGAGTCCAGCCCTGTAGATGCGTTGCGGGAGATATGCCAGTCTCCCGCTCGTGTGAAAGGGGCATTAGACCTCAGTGATTGTGCGCATCAGTATTTGTCTGGCTGATTCTTGGCATATTCGCCTGGTTGTGGTCGGATCTCCGTCCATTCTTGTTAATTATTTAAGGGTGTCAGTTGACATTCCGGTAGCAGATCCAGAGAGCTCTGTCGGGCTGTTCACTGCTGGAATGTGACAGTGAAAAATTAAGTGCAAAATATGAATGAATCACACAAGTGAGAATAATGAAAAAAGATACAGAAGAATAAAAAGGAGGGAAGGGGGGAATGGAGAAAGAAAAAAAAAAGGGAAGAAAGAATGAAAAAAGAGGAGAGGAGAAAAAGAGGGGGAAAAGAGTAAAACTAAGGCCTTATTCACACATCAGTGTTTCGTCAGGGATTTCCATCAGTGATTTTGAGCCAAAACCAGGTGGGGCTCTAAACACAGAACATGTGCAGATCTTTCCCTTATACCTTATGTCTGTGGAGGCTTCAGTGCTGGTTTTGGCTCACAATCACTGATGGAAATCACTGACCAAAACACTGATGTGTGAATGAGGCCTAAGATGCAAAATAATAGTAAAAAGTAAAAAAAAATCTTCAGTTGCTGAGAAAAAATGACTGACCATTTATTATCAAAAGTTGTCACCATCAAATGGTATAATATTTGGACATCTTCTCACATTCAAACTTGCACCAAATGCAAATCCAGTCAGTATAGCCAAAATCATCTGCCTAGGGTGAGAGGGGAAGCATGGAAAAATGAGTTCATAGACGTTTCTTTCCCATACATACTGGTTACAGCTATGCAAAAAAAATGAATCTGCTGAACATCAGACGTGTGTAAGTTTTATGTTGTGTGAATTATTGTTCAAAACTTAAAAAAAAAAATTTGCAGTTGCTCCACTGTGCCATTCCAGTTTGTGAACGTAAGAGAAGAGAATGACAAAATGTGTGCGCAAGGTTATTCTCTGCTTACTGTTATCATTTATTTCTAAGTTTAGTGTCTCTTTAAGAGACATATGAACATTACAGTCATTCTTGAAATCCAGAAAGAGAGCATCTAATGTAAGATATAACATATCTGTGACAAAAGAGCAATCAGTGTCAACTTCCTCAAAGACTAAGTTCATTGGACTTTGACACAAATATTTAACACTATCTGATGTCTAAACAAAGTTCCATCATTTTGACGTATCACATTCCTAACTTATTTACTCAATTCCTCCCATCAGGCAAAAATATGCGGGTAATAACTGTGTCTGAAACATCAAATGGGAAAACAAACTATTTTTGCATTACAATTAGAGATGAGCGAACGTGCTCGTAACGAGCACTGTACCGCTCGGCTCCCCTGCGCTTGCATGGGCGCAGGCATCCACATCCGTCGGGTGAGGAGGACGGATGCGGATGCCTGCGCCCATGCGAGCGCAGGGGAGCCGAGCGCTACAGTGCTCGTTACGAGCACGTTCGCTCAGCTCTAATTACAATATATATACATTTATATATATCCTCTAATATGTGTGAAATTTTGTTATATTTTGCATTACTTATCTTCTATTGCTTTTTTCCTTCCCGGAGCCATAACTTTTTTTATTTTTCTGTTCACATAGCCATATGACAGCTTGCTTTTTTGCAGTATAATTTGTACTTTCTAATGGTACCATTTAATATTGCCTACTATGTATTCGGAAGCTTAAAAAAATACAAATGGGGTGAAAAAAAATTCTGACACAGTTTTATGGGTTTTGTTTTTATGGCTTTCCCTATTACCTATCACCTTCATTCTCTAGGTCAGTATGATTACAACAATACCACATTTATATTGTGTTTCCTGTGTTCTAATACAGGAAAAAAAACTTAACTTTTTTTTCTATTCATTGCAATATTCTGACCATATTAGGTTGTGTATAACTATTTGATCACTTTTCATAACATTTTTTGGGAGGTGAAGCAATGAAAAGGCAGTAAATTATCCATTTTGATTTTTTCCAATATGTTTATATTTTAATAGTTGGAGCACTTTAGGATGTGGTGGTGCAAATTATCTTTATTTATTTATTTTTAGTGTTATTATGGGGAAAAAGGATGATTATAATTTTTATATTTCTTTTAGTTTTGAACTTTTTAAAACTTTTTTAAGTCACCCAAAGGGACTTTAACATGCAATCATCTGATCACTTCTCCCTTAGACTGCATTGAATTGTCATTACAGCCTATGGGAGTTCCACTATGTTCCTATGGAGCCCTGCGACATATGGGATCCATAGGAACTATGACTGTAGTAGCCTTGAATCTTTTACAAGGCTACCACAACGAACCAACAGCTCCTCCGATCGCCGTGTGGGGGAGCCGCCTGGGCCTCGGCAACGCAGCGCTTCCTGGGAAAGCCACCTCAGACACTGTTGTAAGAATTGACTACGGCTTCTGACAGGTTAAATTTCTGTGATCTGTGTTATCGTTGATCACAGACATTAATTCTGGGTGTCTGCTGTGTAAAACAGCAGACCCCTGGTGGCTATGGTGCCTGGTCTGCTCCAGAGTGGGCGCCATCTTTAAATACCCAATCGCGGCACTGGTCAGAAAAAGGCTAATTACCTAATGTTTTATTTTTTGTTTAAACAAAAAAAAAAACAACATTCTCCTGGATTACTGTTACTAGAGAGAGGTGCATTGTGGGAGCTCAGATGACAGGTACACAGTGTATGTAAAGCTGTTACTCACTGGGTTTTCTTGGGCCCAACAGAGAAAATTATTCTTATCATCCAACCTCTATATCATCAATAAAGTATAATAGGTTCGGATTCAAAGAAGTAGACCCTAATTGCAAGAGATTAGCTCTAAAGGCAGCCAAATGTTTTTTTTCTCCTAGACCTTTGGGGCCAGCTATGGTATCAGAGCCTTTGCCCACCAGAAGATCCTCTGGTACTCTTAAGGGCCAGTCCTGAGTGTAGTTGAATCATGTATAGACTGTAACAGGGAGACAGAATAATTTTTTGTTATTTGTCTCTGAATATTGAAGAAAAAGTCAAATTCGCTGAAATGAATACAGTAAAGGTAAAAGAATGTAGGCAGACACCACAGTTTTTGAAATAGTATTGCCTTTATGTAAGGAGCAAAGTTCTCCAAATCCTATATGAAATCCTATATGAACCCCTGTATTGAACAACTGATTAAACTGCGTTTATTAGCATTTTCTTCAATTTGACACCAATCTTTTTGTCCAGATATCTTTGCACACTTGCTTTGATGAAATATATCAATCAATAGGTTTGCAAAGCTATTTTCGAAGCTTTGGGTCTCCTTTGAATCATAGTAAATGTTATTATCATTAAATGAAGGGGAACAAGGGGAAACCTTCCTAGACATGCCGAGCCTGCCGAAGACACAGGAAGACACAGGAAGTGAAAAGACATCCTAGAATAAAACATTTTTTTAAATCTACATTCAATGGATAGACTAAACAAGATGGAAACATCCATGAGGAATTCTGGTCCATATGGCTTCAGATATTTATTTTTTGGTCTCTGTTTCCTTTTCTAAGCTTATTGCACTGAAGTCTGTAGTTGTCTTTTGCTGATGGTCATTGGGGGGTAGCTGTCACCAACCTAGTCTGGTTATTCTCCATTATCCTCTTTGATTAACCACACAGCCACATGAAACAGGTCTGCTTTGAATTTTCGGCAGTGGGAAATCTGCTGCATCTGCTGTAATCTGTAGCAGCAAAATCTGCACCAAATAACTTCGAATTACAGTACAGAACGCTACAGATTTCACACTTTGCAAAGTAGCAGAAATCCACAATATAAAGTTATGTACGGATTTAATTGTGGACACTTTCTACAGCACATGCTACTCGCTGCTACTTTAAATGCACGCTGTTCCGCTGTGGAAAATAAACTGCGCTTTGTGGGGCTCCACCCTAAGAAACATTTCACCCACAGACCTGTCACAAACTGTACATTTTTTTTTGCTCATCATGGTGGCCCACACTTCCATGAATACATTTAAAATTATAGCAACTAATAATAATAAAATACACTGAACTACTGTTATGGAATAAATAGTCTGCCATGTATAGTAAAGGGTTAACATAATACATTACATGATTTGATTGTTATACTTTTTTAGGGGGTTTATTAATTGAAAAAAAATATATGCCTTAATTGCCGTTCTACGGTAAAGTTACATTGAACAACAGCCTTTTTTGGGGGGTATTATTTTAATTTTAATTTAATTCTTTATTATACAGTATGTCAGACAGACAGGTGACAGGCCCTCCAAAGGGAACGGGCAGTGGCCAAAAGTACCAGAAGGCAACAGGAGTTGCGGTCGTGTCTTGATCAGCAACCCAACAATGTTTGAATGGCTGACTCGGTCTTTGACTTCGTCGCAAGTGACATCAAACACCCCAGCCAAGAGTCGGTGGGTTCCTCTGACAAAACGCTTAGTTGACATGGCCCGGGAGCAGGCCCTGTGCTCCCAACTGTCCCCAATCGGCCTCTGTCATTTTATGTTCCCTCAGCGCGACAACTATTATATGTCGTAGGCTTGGCTCCACTTTTCACTGAGGACGAGCTACTAGAGAATAGTCATCAGCTACTGCCCAGCCAAGATCTGAAGGAGACATCTGACACTTCTTCTGGTAGGCGGTCAAGTAGTGATGATGCGAGTCACGTGTGAGCGGTCAGGCTGCTGGTCCTGAGACCATTGAGGTGGACATCAGTGACGTGCATACAGTAGCAGATGATGATGATGTAGCCGATCACACTTGGGAGTCGGGTGAAGATGGGGCTTCATCATCATCATCATCATCATCATCATCATCAGGAGAAGAGGGTGGTAGCATGGCTGTGAGTCAGCAGGGTGGCTGCAATGGGAGGCCAAACATTCCCGAGGTAGACCACTGGCCTCGCAGGAGCCTACCTGACCAGAAAGTAGTGGTGCAGGGGTTCACGGAGGCAACGGTAGCAGGCATTCAGCGCAGAGTGTTGGTGGGAAAATGCCATACTGGGCGGTGTGCCAATTTTTTGTTAGGCCGCCGGAGGAGGTGAAAATGGCCATTTGCCGAATTTGTTGGCAGAAGGTGAAGCTTGGCCAGGGTTGGCACCATGGCCCTGTGTCAACACATTCAGCGTCACCATAAAGTGGCCAGGGAGAACCGTGGCTCCGATGTGGCATCACCCAGCGTCACGCACCCATTTTCAGCAGTCAAGGCTCCACCACCTCAGCCGAAGGGAGCTGTCTGTACCTCCCATCATCTGATGGTTCTGATACTCCTGCTCCTCCTACTCCTCGTCAGTCATTCAATCAGCAATCGATCACCAAAGCGATTGCCAAGAGATAACAGTATGCGTGCACTCATCCAACAGCGCAGAAGCTGAACTTGCTCCTGGCCAAGTTGCTGGTGCTGCAATCCCTCCCTTTCCAAGTGGTGGACTCTGCACCTTTCAGAGAACTGATGGCAGTGCCGAGGTGTGGAACTGTAACTAAAGTCAAGTACAATATAAGTCCTTTATGGCCCACTGGGTAAATGTGGTTCCTGCCCAGCCACACCAGCAACTTGACCAGGTGATGCCGCTTCCGCCTCCATGTTCTCATGCCGTTGGTCCTGTGACAATGTCTGCCTTTGCTTCCTCATCCTTCACCGTGTCCTCAGCCTCCACTGCAGGGACAATTCACAGTGCTCCTCCAGCATACCACATGTGCAGGGCACAGCGGTGTCACGCTGTTCTGCACCTAGTTTGCCTGGGAGAATGGAGTCACAGAGGGGAGGAACTGCTCTGTATCCTTCATAAAGAAATTGAATCCTGGCTTTCTCCTCGTCAACTCAAAATCGGAACCTTGGTGATCGACAATGGGAAGAACATGGTATCGGCACTGTGTCAAGGAGGGATGAGCCATGTGCCCTGTGTGGAGCATGTGTTCAATCTGGTTGTAAAGCAGTTCCTGAAGTCTTCACCCCATCTGCAAGACATCATGAAAATGGCCAGGAAACTTTGCATGCACTTCAGCCACTCGTACACCGCAAAGCACACCCTCCTTGAGCTGCAGCGGCAGAACGGCGTCCCCGAACATAGGCTGATATGCAATGTTTCCACCCGCTGGAATTCCACCCTCCATATGTTGGACCGATTATATGAACAGAGAAAGGACATAAACAATTTCTTAATGATACAGGCGGACAAAAGTACTCCCCTGTATAATTTCGATGTTAGCCAGTGGCAGCTCATGGGTGACACCAGCTATTTGCTCAGGCCCTTTGGGGAGGCCACTTTATTTGTCAGTCGCCAGGACTATGGGATGAACAACATCATTCCACTGATTCATGTCCTGAAACAGATGCTTCTAAAGCTGGCCAGGGGACAGGAGATGTGGTGACTACAGTACATGTCACAGCCACATAAGCCCTGTGGGGGCTGAACTAGAGGAGGAGGAGGAGGACATTTGAGCATGAGCAATGCATAATGAAATGGCTGTTTTTTCTACACAGGTGACAGGAGAGGAGGAGCAGGAGAAGCAGGAGCAGCCGGAGGAGCTACAGGACGATGAGGAAGATGAGGCAGATGACCCAGACACATTGTGGCAGTATGCAGTGGAGATGGAGGCAGGGAGTCCCTCTGAGTCACTTGCACAAATGGCCCAATGCATGCTCAGTTGCTTGCGTAGTGACAGCCGAGGGATGACTGCTGGCTCTCCACCATGTTAGACCCTCATACCCACTGAGGAGGAGGACAAACTGAAGTACTATCGAGACAATCTATGTAGTCAGTTGGCCGCTGCCTTTGTTCGCCATCGCCCATCCTCACACAGATCTGACTGGGGGTGCCCTCTGCGCTCACGTTCCACTGCCAATGTTGCTGGCGGGGGGGGGGGGGTGCAGGAGCAGTCAGCATCTTAAGTCTAGAGTCGCTGATGAGCAGTTTTCTTCACCTGCCTACTGAAGAAACAACTCACCAGCAGCAGCAGCTAGACACAGAACCTGAACCAGCAGGTTGTGGCATACAGTACTTGGAGTGCCCTCTGCCACCCCAAATGCCCTGGACTACTGTGCAGCCAAACTTGATTTGTGGCCACAACTGGTCGAGTTTGCCCTGGACTAACTTTCCTGCCCGCCCAGCAATGTGGCATCAGAGTGGGTGTTTGTGCGGCAGGGGCCATAGTTACCCCAAGGAGAACTCGCCTGTCCACCCAAAATGTGGATAAACTGACCTTTGTGAAGATGAATCAGGCGTGGATCAGCCAGGATTTTCAAACACTAGTGCCTGATGCATCAGACTAGATCATCGATGGTGCCACACCTACACGTGTTTCTTCTGGCTACCTGCTTCAGCTACTATTCTGATGCTGCCACCTGCCTGATGCCACACCTGTTGCCAGGTGCTCTGGAGCTGGTACTAGTATTGCCCCCCACCTCCCCACTCTGTCACTGGGCACTCTGTGGTCTCCTCATGCTGCTGCCACCTCACCACTATGTTGCTGGGCTACTCTGTGGTCTCCTCATGCTGCTGCCACCTCACCACTCTGTGGTCTCCTCATGCTGCTGCCACATCACCACTCTGTGGTCTCCTCATGCTGCTGCTACCTCAACACTATGTCGCTGGGCCACTCTCTGGTCTCCTCATGCTGCAGCCACATCACCATTCTGTGGTCTCCTCTTGCTGCCACCACATCATCACTCTGTGGTCTCCTCATGCTGCTGCTATCTCAACACTCTGTCACTGGGCCACACTGCGGTTGACTCATGCTGCTGCTACCTCAACACTATTGTCACTGTGCCACTCTGTGGTCTCCTCATGCTGCTGCCACCTCACCACTCTGTGGTCTCCTCATGCTGCTGCTACTTCAACACTATGTCACTGGGCTACTCTCTGGTCTCCTCATGCTGCTGCCACATCACCACTCTGTGGCCTCCTCATGCTACTGCTACCTCAACACTATGTCACTGGGCCACTCGGTGGTCTTCTCATGCTGCTGCCACATCACTACTCTGTAGTCTCCTCATGCTGATACTACCTCAACACTCTGTCACTGGGCAACTCTGGTGGTCTCCTCATGCTACTGCTACCTCAACACTATGTCACTGTGCCACTCTGTGGTCTCCTCATGCAGCTGCCACCTCACCACTCTGTGGTCTCCTCATGCTGCTGCTACTTAACTAGAGCACTCTCTGGTCTCCACTGGGCTGCACAGCTCTCTGGGTCTCCTCATGCTGCTGCCACATGACCACTCTGTGGTCTCTTCATGCTGATACTACCTCAACACTCTGTCATTGGGCCACTCTGTGGTCTCCTCATGCTGCTGCCACCTCACCACTTTGTTATCTTCTCATGCTGCTGCCACCTCACCACTCTGTTATCTTCTCATGCTGCTGCCACCTCACCACTCTGTTATCTTCTCATGCTGCTTCCACATCACCACTCTGTAGTCTCCTCATGCAGCTGCCACATCACCATTCTGTGGTCTCCTCATGCTGATACAACCTCACCACTATGTCACTGGGCCACTCTGTGGTCTCCTCATGCTGCTTCCACTTCACCATTATGTCATTGGGCCACTCTGTGGTCTCGTCATGATGCTGCCACATCACCATGTCACTAGGCCACTTTGTGGTCTCCTCATGTTGCTGCCACCTCCCCACTATATCACTGGGACATGGGGTTATTTGGTCAGTTTTGGCTCTGTAATTGACCAAATGAGTGAAGTTTGAAGTGATTCTAAGAGCGACGACTGTCATCTGAGTGTCATACTGAGTCACAGTATTGTTTCACTACCACAGCAGACTCCCTATGCGTGTTACTGCAAGGCACATTGTTCTCCGCCACTATACATGCTCATTGCAGCCAGGAAATAGCTGTTTTTAATGCGATTTGCCATGAATAAATTCGGATCTAATCAAATCTTTTTGATAAATTTGTACATTGAGTATTTATTAAACTGTACCTTATATCACCAACTAGCAGAAAGACCCGGCTTCGCCTGGGTATATTTAATCTATTTCATTTAATGTTTCTGTGTGTCGTTGCAGAGAGAAAGTCAATGCAGCTGACAGAAGTTGATTTTTACCTTCATTTTTTCAATCCCCATTGGCTGCGGAGTGGGAGGGGGCATGACCTGACCGGGTCGGGGGCGTGGTTTATCGGGACCTTGGGGGGGGGTGCTTTTAGGTCCTTCTTTTCAGGGTGGCCTGAATTATACGTCAATGCCATGGTAATTTGAGGAAACAGGGTAGCAGTGGAAGAAAACATTGCTTCGCACGGGTATATTTAATCTATTTCATTTAATGTTTGTGTGTATGTCATTGCAGAGAGAAAGTCTC